>MJUU01068017.1:229309-241529 GCA_002080025.1 Modiolus philippinarum | reverse complement strand
CTCTGCGCATGCGCTGGTCGCTTTGCGCATACCACTCACCCCATCAACATCTATACACCATATGTTAACCAAAGTACATGAGTGCACATAAGTAGCGCCTTTGCGCATAACCCCCATCCCCATCAGCATATATATATATATATCATATTACCCAAATAACATGAGTGCCCATAATAAGCTGCTCTGTGCATGCGCTGGTAGCTCTGCGCATGTATACATCATAGATTAATTTGACCTTGACCTTTGCCCTTGTGACCTTGTTCAAGGTCAAAGGTCAAGAACCATTTTGATGAAAACCCGAGGTTATTATCTCTTTCCATTGTTGAGTATTATAGGTTTAACCATTAATTTGGACATTTAATTGGAGATAACTCCTATAAAATGTCAAAATATCAATTTGACCCCTATCATTTTGGAAAAGGTTTCAAATTAATATCTGTAATGGTTAAAGAGGAGTAGTGGCCACAAGGAGAGGTAAAAAATTAGAACGTGACCTTGACCTTTGACCTTGTTACCAAAATGTAGGTCAAAGAGGTCAAGGGGGGCAATGCTAAAGTTTAAAGTCATTATCTCAATGGTATATGTGAAATAGAAAAATACAAAAAGGGAGACAACTCCTATAAGGAGTCATCAGATCCCTTCGACCAAATGCAACGAAGATGTGCAAGGATTCAACGAACAATTTGGTATCAATTTTAAGTCGATATCTCTTATGGTACCGGGAGGAGTAGTTGAAACAAGATTTTTAGTGCGGGGGAGATAACTCTGTAAGGGAAAGGGTTCGGCCTAATGTTGTCGAAATTTGAATGTTTTTGTTCTTGCGACTTCATAAACCAAACTTCATTTCAATATGTCGCGAAATGATGAGGCCACGACATTTCAAAAAGTGGCGGAAGAAAAAAAATAATAATAACCAGAACGAAATCAAGAGGTCTTTCCCCAGGAAAGTGGGGAAAAGACCTAATAAATTACTGACAGGTAGGCTATTTTTAACTTGATGTAAAACTTGCCCCACTGGAAATTGTTTGGGCCAGTAAAAGCAGTTCAGCTGAAAAAATAGGTGGTCCAAACCAGAAAATTGGCGACTGGGCGACCGTTAATTTTGAGCACTGCCGTTCTGCAATGCAGCGGGGATAAATATGTACTTTTTGGAAAAGTGGACCTTGAAAATAAGTGGCTATAAGTGAGGGACCGCCATTAACCCATTGACCCTGGATGACACATATATTCGTCATGCTGGCATTCTTTAGTATAAAAGGCCTACCTTTTATATATATATATGTAACAGAAGTGCTCCTTACAAAAGTTATAGAACTATAACAGGTTTATTGCACCCTCCATTAGCTGCGCTAGTTTAGATCTCCTTTAGCTCAGTTGGTAGAACAGTGGACTACTGTGCCAAGGGTCCGAGTTCAATCCCCGGTGGTGCAGTATGTAATTTTGGGACACAAAACATGCTCTAATGTTTCATTGGCACCCAACTAAATAACCAATAATGGCCAGAACAGGAAAACTGGTCGAGTTTGAGGTCTGGTGATTGGTATATCGTCATCATGGGTATGATGACTCTTTAGGGGAGAGGAGTGTAAGGGAAGTGCTCCTTCCCCAGGTTATAGTAACGTAACAGGTTTATAACACCCTCCATTAGCTGCGGTAGTGGACATTCTCCTTTCGCTCATTTTGGATCGGTGGAATACTGTGTCAAGGGTCCCGGGTTCAATCCCCAGTGGTGCAGTATGTAATTTGGGGAGACAAAACATGCTCTACTGTTACATATACATGAATTACTGAAATCCACTCATTATAAAGCCAAAGATTGTATAAATAATAAAAATAAGCATATTGAATATAACTGCGAAAAAGTGAGCCTGAAAACTGTTTCCTGCTTTCTAAAATGTACAGGAAGTGACATAAACAAAAATCTACCACTAAATGAGAGGCTTTAATTACAATAAATCTTTACCAAATCATGTTACAATAAAGGGCTATGCCAAGCACAGCATAATGCAACTGCAGCATGTCGACCATGGAAATTTGAACAAGTGTAATTTAAAGTGAATGTGCTCATTAAGGAGCCTGACACACTAAAGTGTTTGTACCAGTAATTTGCTGGACACAGTAATTTTCTTTGACGTCATGAAATATACTAAAAGCTCTGAAAGAGGTATCCAATGCAAAAAATCCCATCAAATTCAAATTAAAACTTAAAAATCAACATATCCTATAAAAATTCAGTTTTTGGCCTTTTTGACCCCTTTATTCCAAAATGGTTGCCATAGCTAAAATTAATTGACATATCCTTGTACTCATCAAAGCAAATATATTACAAAAAAAGTTTGTCAAAATCCGAGTTAAATAAATAACCAGAGGCTCCCAGGAGCCTGTATCGCTCACCTGGCTTTCAGTTGCCACAATCAAGGGAACATCGAACTTCAGTTTCTCAAACTTTTGTAGCTAAAACACCTCCAATATCTTGAACTGTTTTTAGAGTCTGATGATGTTTTACTATATTTCTTTGTTGGCCTTTTTTGACGAAAAAAAATTCTTGCTAAGAACCTGACTTTCGACACCAGTTTTGAAGTCGAGAGGTCATTTTGTAAATGGCCGTCAACAAACAATTTTCAACATCGGTTTTGAAGTCGCAACATCAATATCTACTTGGAAATCAAATTTCATTAAAATCAGACAATGTTGAATTTTCCTGCCTTTTTTGGTGGCCATTTTGAAAATGGCAGTCAAAAAACAATTTTCAACATCGGTTTTGAAGTCGTAACATCAATATCTATTTGGAAACCAAATGTCATTGAAATCAGACAATGTTGAATTTTCCCGCCTTTTTTTGGCAGCCATTTTGAAAATTAGAGGTCAAGGAACAATTTTCAACACTGGATTTGAAGTAGCAACATCAATATCTATTTGGAAACCAAATGTCATTGAAATCAGACAATGTTGAATTTTCCCGCCTTTTTTTGGTGGCCATTTTGAAAATGGCGGTCAATGAAAAATTTTCAACACCGGATTTGAAGTAGCAACATCAATATCTATTTGGAAACCAAATGTCATTGAAATCAGACAATGTTGAATTTTCCCGCCTTTTTTGGCGGCCGATTTGAAAATGGCGGTCAAGGAACAATTTTCAACATCAGTTTTGAAGTCGCCACAGCATGGCAAACATTTCATCAATTTACACTTAGCCTTCATCTTTTATAGTTTTGGAAATAAAAGATGAAAAATACGAAAATTTAAAAAATTCGGTGAAAAAAGGGCCATTACTCCTAAAAAGGGTTTTGGGATTTTCTTCAAAATTTCAGGGTGGGTAGATCTTGATATGCTGAACATTTTTGCAATTTACACTTGACCTCTATCTGTTACACTTTTTGAGATAAAAAATAAAAAATGCACAAATTTTGAAAATTTTACCGGAAAAGGGCAATAACTCCAAGACGGGTAATCAGATTTTCTTGAAAATTGCAGGGCAGGTAGATCTTGCTATGCTGATCACTTTTACCCCATCAGAGTTTTGATATCTGTAACGATTTTTGAGTTATTTGCGAAAAACAGCAATTTACCCCTACGTTCTATTTTTAGTAACAGCAGCCATGTTGTTTGGTCTTCGGACTAATCGAACACAATTTTTAAACTGCATACCCTGGTGATGCTTCAGGCAAAGTTTGGCTACAATTGGCTCAGCAGTTTCAGAGGAGAAGATTTTTGAAATTGTTGACGGACAACGGACGCCAAGTGATGGCAAAAGCTCACCCTGGCATAGCCAGGTGAGCTAAAAAAGTTATGATTTTGGGCATTGACCCCTTTCGACCCCTTATATCTCGGAAACAGTAAAAGCTACGTCAAATTGGTTCGCATATTACCGAAAAATATTTCAATAAGGAATCTAAAGACAAACTAGAGGCTACCAGGAGCCTGTATCGCTCACCTGGCTTTCAGTTGCCACAATGAAGATAGCATTTCAAGTTATACAGTTGAAATTCAGTCTCTCAAACTTTGTTTGCTCAAACACCACCAATATATTGAACTGTATTTAAAGTCTGATCTTGTTTAACTATATTTCTTTGTTGCACTTTTTTGACAAAAATGTACTTGCTTATGACCACTTTCAACGCCAGTTTTGAAGTTGAGACATAATTTTGTAAATGGCGGTCAAAAACAATTTTTAAAACCATATTTTTAAGTTAATTAATTACCACATCAATATTTATTTGGAAACCAAATTTCATTGAAATAGGAAAATGTTGAATTTTCCCGCCTTTTTGGCAGCCATTTTGAAAATGGCGGTCAACAAACAATCTTCAACACGACTTTTGAAGTTGCAACATCAATATCCACTTGGACACCAAATTTCATTGAAATCAGACAATGTTGAATTTTCCCGCCTTTTTTGGCAGCCATTTTAAATTGGCGGTCAGCAAACAATTCTTAATTAACATTGAATTCACAACATCAATATCCACTTGGAAACCAAATTTCATTGAAATTGGACAATGTTGAATTTTCAAGCCTTTTGTGGCGGCCATTTTGAAATGGCAGTGAAGGAACAATTTTTAACATTGGTTTGAATTTGCGACATCAATACCAATTTAAAAAAAAACAAATTCCATTGAAATTGGACAATGTTAAATTTTCCTGCCTTTTTTGGTGGCCATTTTGAAAATGGCAGTAAACAAACAATTTTCAGCATCTGTTTTGAAGTCCCAACATCAATATCCACTTGGAAATTAAATTTCATTGAAATCTGACAATGTTGAATTTTCCCGCCTTTTTTTGGCGGCCATTTTGAAAATGGCGGTCAATGAACAATTTTATACACCAGTTTACAAGTTGTCATAGCCATGGCAAACATTTTAATCAATTTACACTTAACTTTCATCTTCTCTAGTTATGGATATAAAAGACGACAAAATATGAAAATTTGAAAATTCCACAAAAAAGGGAAACAACTCCTACAAAGATTTTTGGATTTTCTTAAAAATTTCAGGGTGGGTAGATCTTGATATTCTGAACATTTTTGCGATTTACACTTGACCTCTATCTGTTACACTTTTTAAAATAAATAAAAAATATATTAAAATTTAGAAAATTTTACGGAAAAAGGGCAATAACTCCAACACTAGTTTTTGGATTTTCTTTAAAATTGCAGGGTGGGTAGATCTTAACATGCTGATTATTTTCACTACCATCAGATTTTTGATAGCTGTAACCGTTTTCGAGTTATTTGCAAAAAATGCAATTTACCCCTTTGTTCTATTTTTTGTAACAGCAGCCATGTTGCTTGGTTTTCGGAATAATCAAACAAAATTTTGAAACTGTTCACCCTGGTGATGATTCAGATCAAGTTTGGTAACGATTGGCCCAGTGGATTCTGAGGAGAAGATTTTTTAAATTGATGACAAAAAGTATCAAATTGCTTAAATTTGACCAATAAAGGGCAAAAACTCCCTAATGGGTAGTCAGATTTTCTTAAAAATTTCAATGTGGGAAGATCTGGATATGCTGAACATTTTTGCAATTTAAAGTAGACCTCTATCTGTTATAGTTTTTGCGATAAAAAATAAAGAATATCAAAATTTTGAAATTTTCACGGAAAAAGGGCAATAACTCTAAGACGGGTTTTCAGATTTTTTCAAAATTGAAGGGCAGGTATATCTTGTCATGCTGATCACTTTTACCTTGTCAGATTTTTGATATCTGTAATGGTTTTTGAGTTATTTGCCAAAAACAGCAATTTACCCCTTTGTGCTATTTTTAGTAACGGCAGCCATGTTGTTTGGTCCTCGGACTAATCGAACACAATTTTGAATCTAGATACCCTGGTGATGATTCAGGCCAAGTTTGATTAAAGTTGGCCCAGCGGTTTCAGAGGAGAAGATTTTTTAACAAGTTTACGACGGACGGACGGACGCCAACGGAAGCCAAGTGATGACAATAGCTCACCTGGCCTTTTAGGCCAGGTGAGCTAAAAACGCATCAAAATCAGACAAAAAATAAACGCTCTATACCCAGAAGTATGAAACTACTGATTTCAGCCCATTTGGGCCTCTAGTTTCCAAACTGGTATAGGAAAACATCTCATGTTCAATCCCAGTCTTTGCTTTGAAGCAAGGATGATTATGTTAAAATTTCATGGAAATCGGTCAACTGGAACAAAAGTTACTACGCGGAAACATTTAAAAATACCATTTTAACCCCTTTGGACCCTAGTTTCCAAATGGCTACAATGAGAACCCCCATTTTCAATCCCATGCTTTATATTATAGTAAGGATCGTTGTGTTAAAATTTCATGGAAATCGGTCAACTGGAACAAAAGTTATTGAACAAACGTGTTGAACAGAACCAATGTGGATACAGATGGACGATGGACGAAGACGGACGACATCATCATAACATAATACGATCGCAAAAATTTGAGCGGTAGTATAAAAATCATCAAAATTTTATCACAACAAATTACCTTGAACTCATGTTCTTTTTCCTTAACAAAGCCAAGAAATCATGAACAAATCGTTTCATTTCAGGACAAAAGTTAATGAAAAACACAGCAATCACAGATTGCTGATCCCCCCGCTTACCCAATTTTCTTAATCCACTACAAGTCATGACCCCAAAGCATCGTACAAAAATTCCAATACCATTATTGAATTTAGCTGTCATTCATGATATAAGTGTAAACATCCCAACTTACAATGTTTAAGAGATTTAACTTGAACTGAATATCATGAAAAACATGCCCCCAGGGGTTGTACAATAATTCTGATACCATTATTCCATTTAGTAAATATAATGCAAGTCAACAGCAGCGCTTACATAGCTGAAAAGATAACACTATAATTTAATGTCATGAAATACAGGCCCCCAAGGGTTGTACGAAAATTCCGATACCATTATTCAATTTGGCAACTATAATGCAAGTCATGGTATAAGTTTCAACAGCTTAGGCCAATATAAAAAATATCCTAGATTCTCATCCCCTCCCGCCCCGATATTTTCACCTCCTCAAAAAATTTTATTTTGATTTTTTGTCAAATTTTGTCAATTTTTTGCAAATATCTTTAAACATGTTAAAAATGACAGCATTTTTCACTAAAACGGATAAAAAATAAAAAATATATAATTCGTCCACCCGCCCCAAATTTTTCAGAGAGCTGGATGAGAATCTAGGAATTATTTTAATAGAATGGCCTTACATAGTTCATAAGATTTCACTTTAACTGGATATCATGAAATACATGCCCCCATAGGGTTTACTAAAATTAAGATGCAAGTCATGATATAAGTTTCAATATCCTACATTTAGCTTACATAGTTCAAAAGATTTCTCTACAACTGGATACCACAAAATACATGCCCCTAGGGGTCATATGAAAATTTTGATACCATTATTCAATTTGGCAACTATATAAGTCGTTGGTTCGTGGGTTTGTAAATTCCTGGTTTTATACTTCCCACTTTATAATTCAATGGACATTTTGTATTTCCTTGGATATCAAATTTCGTGGTTGTAATGAACCACCAATTCCGTGAAAATTGGTACCCAACGAATAATAATACTTTCACAGAAAGTTTCAACATCAAAGCATACATAGTTCAAAAGATTTCACTATAACTGGATATCGCCAAATATATGCCCCCAGGGGTGGCACGAAAATTCTGATACCATTATTCAATTCGGCAACTATAATGCAAGTCATGGCATACGTTTCAACATCCTAGCTTACATAGTTGAAAAGATTTCACTATAACTGGATATCATGAATTCTAATGCAATATTTATATAATGAAGGTTTTGATTGGTCAATTCCACCATCTACACACCAGGGACAAAGTAGGTTCCCTGTTTATTCTGGTTCCTAATATTGTTACAAATTCATGAGTTAAAAATAGAACATGAAATTGATTTGTTGCATTAGAATCGCAATAACAGTACATTATTTGAATACCCGAGTTCATCAATCTTGATTTGACAGTAAAAATATCCGTTTATATTTTTACTGTCAAATCACGTCGCCTATAAACTGTATTTTGACCGTCAAATCTACGATTGACGCCCTCGGGTATTCAAATAATGTACTGTTATTGCTTAAATACATGCCCCTTGGGGTGGTTTGAAAATTCCAATACAGTACCATTATTCAATTTGACAAAAGTAAGTCATCGTATAAGTTTCAACATCCTACTTTATAACGCTTAAAAGATTTCATTGTAACTGGCTATCACAAAGTAAATTTTCGCCCAAAAATCTGCCTTAAGGGCATATATCCAAATTCCAAAACCTTTGGCACAGACAACTCACAGAATGTTATTAATACACTTAGTTTCATGTTTCTACCTGTTATGGTGCAAGAAGACATGTTGGACAATAGATTTTTTGGATTTTGGGACCCCCTAGAGGCCTACTCTTGGGTTCGTACAAAAATTCTGGTACCATTATTTAATTTGGCAAATATATGAAAGTCATGGTATAAGTTTCCACATCCTACCTTATACCACGAAGCAAGGTGGCCTTACGGCCAGGGGTCTGGGGTAAATGGTGCAAAATCCTGCATTCTGGGCCTCTCCTGGACCTCTTTTGACATTTTCAATATCAAGATTTTTTTATGAAAATTTTATTTTATTTTGAGAAACTTGACTGATTTTTGAAGTCCTTCATGTCCTTATAAATATGTATGTAACAGTCTTATAGGTCCTGAGGTACAGATTAAAGGTTGCTGATACTGGTAATAGAGAAAAAATCAAAAGGTGGCAGGGTCTAAAATTACTGGCGTTCCCCCTCTGGGATGTATGGAAAAAAGGTACCAAACAGCCTCGTACGTGTTCATTTGTCACACCCATCACCATGGCATGTTGAAGTAAATATGCATCATTTAACATATTTAAGTATATCAATGGTGGTTAATGTATTTCCATAGTAAAAACATTCCAACCATTTCCATTAACAGACGCGTTTTAGGCATTTGTCTAAGCCCTTCATGTCAACCTCTCCGTCTACAACTTTCCGAGTTGCCATGTTGAATCATGGCATATATCATGTCTATACCCATTTAAAACACGTTAAAACATTGGATGGTACTCCGATCTGAGCCAATCATATTGCCCCTTCATCATTCACGAACCGGAAGCATGCCGCTAAATGTAAACAAGTTTGGACCCAAATTGATGTCTCGCCCGTCCCTACTTGGTCGCAAAATTTATGTGAAAACTCAAACTGCCTAAATCAGAAAACTTATCATGATTGCTACACTGTGATATTAGATTAACTGACATATGCAATATAGCAGACTGTCATGAATCACCCAAAACCAAAATGCCAAATATCAGTGACCTTCCACTGATAGATATTGAAAAACCAAACATGTTCACTAGACCGTGAAAATGAGGCCATCTAAGACAAACCCACATACCAAATATTAGGGAACTTACCTTAATAGATACTAGGAAACTTAACAAGATCACTGGACCACGAAATTATGGTCACAGACAAAAGCCATATAGTAGACTGTTGTGTACTACCCAAGACCAACATGTATAGTTATAGTTAATGAGAAAATGACCTGATCATATAAACTTAAATGCTCACTAGACCATGAAATTGAGGTCAAGGACAAAAGCCATATGACAGACTGTCATATTGTACTACCTAAGACCAACCTACATACTATATATCATTGACCTACCACTTATAGTTACTGAGAAACTAAACTAAGCACAAAAACTTAACATGCTCACTAGACCGTGCAATTGAGGTCAAGGACAAAAGCAATATGACAGACTGTCATGTACTACCTAAGACCAACCTACATACTAGTACCATATATCATTGACCTACAACTTTTAGATACTGAGAAACTAAACTAAACACAAACATGACAAAAACTTAACATGTTCACTAGACCGTGAAATTGAGGTCACAGACAAAAGTCATACAGCAGATTGTCATGTTCTACTCAAGACCAACCTATATCTCTATATACCATATATCATTGACCTACCACTTATAGTTACTGAGAAAATGATCTAATCACAAAAACTTAACATGCTCACTAGACCGTGAAATTGAGGTCAAGGACAAAAGCCATATGACAGACTGCAATGTACTACCTAAGACCAACCTACATACCATATACACATGTATCATTGACCTACCACTTACAGTTACTGAGAAACTAAACTAAGCACAAACACTTAACATGTTCACTGGACCATGAAATGAGGTCACAGACAAAAGCCATATAGCAGACTGTCATGTACTACTCAAGACCAACCATTATACCAAATATCATTGACCTACCACTTATAGTTACTGAGAAAGAGACCTTATCACAAAAACTTAACATGAAAGTTTACGCTGCTGCCGCAATACTTTGTATGCATATGTCTCACTTTCCGCGCCTTTCGTCGCGGGCGAGACAAAAACCGAACAATATAGGTGAAATGCAATTTGAATCCGGAGCGGAAATTGAAATATAAAGTCGGAAACGGACCGCACGAAAAGCAGAATTCCACTTTAAAGCAGAAAAAAATCCTGCCTGTTTATAGGGATTTAGTGACTTATAGGGAAAATATAGGAACAGTCAAATTTATAGGAAAATAAAGGAAAAAATAGGGACTGGACACACTATAAAAGGCGCAAAAGGGCATTTTTTTTTCAGTCCAAATGTCTCTCACCGATTTTTAAACAAACAAATTACAGCAATAAAAATTTGTTAATCTTTGTGATTGGTTATTTAGAAATAGGAAGCTATTTTGAGCAGAAGGGAAACACGCAACCGGGAGAATTGTATTTGTAAGACCCCCCTCTGAGGGCAAATTCAGTTATGGCAGTTTTCATGTTTTTCTTCACGAGGAATCTACCAGGATGCATATGGGACCTATACAATTCTGTGGACTAAACATAATATTTATATATATTGATGAAACCTAAACCTTTTCATGGGACATTTGGTCCTATTGTTTTGGAGAAAATTATCGGACCAACGTAAATTTCACCGAACCTTTGCCAGTGTCGGACGGAACTTGGGAATCATGGAATGACTGTCAGCTGCATTAATGCAATAAACAGCTTATATTTTAAATTTGAGGTTTCCAAACCAGGCTGCAAACTGTTAAAAAAATGTCTAGCGGGCGTTTATTTTTTATATTTCCGTGTTATAACAGAATCAGTAGGATTTTTTTTTTTCAAAATGGTAATAAACACTTTAGAGTTGGAGAGAAAAAAACACGGTTGGGTAACCGGAAACCAGAGATACAGATTAGCAGGGGCCCAGTTGCCCATTGCCCCTAAATTTTGGCCTGGGCTCCTAGATACTTACAGGCAGGGGCCCAGGTGGATACCAGAAAATTCTGTTTAATTGCATTACTATAAAGACCTGGGCCCCGAAGAAAATCCTACTGAAATCTGTTTCGCAGAAGCCCAGATGGCTGATTCACGAAAAGTTTTAATCTGCGTCCCTGGAAACACAACATTTTTTTTTTGCCTACCATACTGTATTGGTGCCGAATTGTCTTTTTCAACGAGTGCCGAAATGTCTTGGTGCGGAACTGTCTTGTCACCTCTGTCAAAGACAAGGCACATAATGATCTTACCATAATGGAAAAAGTCTAGAAGACACTCGAAGGCTTTCTTTTGATCTGTATTCATATATCCTTTCATTTTGAGTTCTGCACATACTTTTTTGATAGCCCTGTTATACCAAGTATACAGAGGTATTCCAAACCAATAATTAAACGTCATTGTTGCGCTAGTGAAGCACCATGGACCGTCGCCATTACAAGTTTTAATGACTACTGGAGACAACATGTGTCGGTTAATGAGGGCTTTCTGCTTAGAAAATGGAAGATTATCATCGTATTCTTTTAACTGTTTCTTGAAACTGATAAGCTTTTCATTAAAGGAAGGCTGATTCCTCATAACCCCATTCTCGGACAGGGTAGTTGGAGCTGAAGTTGATGGCGTTACCACTGCCTCTGCCATCTTAATAATCAGGGGATATCTTAGTCTTGGGGAATGAAACCAATGGTGTGAGGCGCGTAAGTTTTACAGACCAAATCCGGTATCAAGTCAAAGTCAAGTAAACTTTATTTAAACAAAGTCGATACCTAAAACATTAAAAACTGTAAAGTTAGAGCTTTTAAAACCGACATATACAACAATAACAGCATACATACATCATCTTTGGGACCGACCATTTAACTTGAAAGGGGGGGGGG
>MJUU01068017.1:212893-228923 GCA_002080025.1 Modiolus philippinarum | reverse complement strand
GGGGGTATAATAAAATACCACATGGATGTTCGACCCATCAAAATACAGGAAATTTATTTGAAGAAAAATATTATAAAATAACATCCTAAACCTAGCCATAGCCTCTTGATATTTGACATACATGTACACTTTCGTCTTGTGAAGTACATACCGATTCCTTGATCATGTGGTGGCACCGGCCCCTTAGTCATGCAAGAACGCTCTCGTTGTGTTTTATGCAAGAAGTTAGTACAGCTTGTACCAGTAGTCCTAGCCACTTGATATTTAACATACAGGTGCATCTTGAGAACACACCGATTCCACAGATGATGACCCTAGCCCCTTTGTCATGCATGAGCTATCACTTTTAGTTTTTGGCTAGCAGTTTGTATAGCCTGCACTAGAAATTGTAGCCATGCAGATGAGTGTAAAGGATTAAATACCAATAGGCGAATTTCATATTTACGGGATGACTGCTAATTTAGCATGTTTTTCAAAGGGACGTCACTCGCTAACACCCGTCATTCTGGTTTTCGGTCTCATTAGGGAAAGGACGGTCAGTAAATATTTTCTCTGGCAATGGTTACGAGTTTCACTGTGGTAAGTACCCGAATAGCTTGAAATAATTTATTTAAAGACAATCGAGATATTACCCCTAGTCCAGTGATAGATACCCATGTATTCAAAATCTACTGCTGTCCCTTATTACAATGGAACCGTAAACCTGACTGTCGGGTCAGTAGGTTACTCCCCTTTGTGGAAAACGTTATAAAAACGGAGCCAAAGTCGGGATAAGAAATAAACATGAAAGTGGTCTATTCAATGCCCAGATGATGACCATAGCTGGCACTTAGTCATGTATTAACAATCATGGTAAGTATTTTGCAAGCAGTTAGTACAGCCTCTACCAGTAGTCCTAGCCACTTGATATTTGACATGCAGTGAAGTCTTGAGGAGTGCATTCTTATTCTAGCCAAGATGTTGGCCATGCCCTTCGTCACGCATGAATGCTAACATTATGCCACTGTGTACTACATTTTTTAGGGTCTGTTTTTAATCTGTATGCAAGTTTTTATCACTGTATAGATGGGGTTTCGCTAAGTCGGACATAATAAACAATAAAAGGCTATGATGTAAATGCACGGCAGAACCAAATATAAAACCCCGCGAATAAATGCAACACTGAAAACCGCGAAAATTTCGTACCGCCAATACAGAGCCCTTTACAGATGTTCTTCATCTTTAAGTTTAAAACTTAAACAAGTCACTCGACAGTGAAATAAAGGTCACGATGACTTAGTTCTACCTGAATAGTGTGAGCTAGCTAGGCATCCAAAGTTGCATACATCTTATTGTTTGAAATATTTCTAAATTGAATGTAAAAATATAATCAATACAGTAACTTCGTTATTTTATTATTTATTCCAGCATTTTCTGTAACAATTATCTAAAATGTTTTTAGATTCAAATCATGAGACAATCTTCTTTTTTCCTCTAACATGTTAAAACTAAAATACAAAAGTGGATTCATTTTTATTTTGTTCTGCACTGCTACAGTGTAATAAATACTTAACACGTAAATTAAAATGTCAAAGTATTCTTCACTTGATAAATTTTTGCAACCAGGGTTAACTTGTTATTAGTTTTAATTCTAATCTTGACATGATATTTTGTAAATTAGTCTTTTACCGACATCTGGTTAAAATCTGGATAGCGTAATAACACAATTTTATCATGCTTTGACCTCTTTCTCACATTCGGCAGTATCTACATTGTTGTAAATAATTAACAGGTGAATTGACATGTCAACATATATATTCTACACTTGATAAAGTTTTTATTTATTATCTGTCGTAGTCTAATTATTTTGTCTGAAATCGTATACACATACTAGCTTCCTCTAATTTGTTTATTATTTTCATATAGACGTTTGTGAAAACGAGTTATTTAATATTCATTTTTAAGCGTCTCCCTGACAATGACGGAAAACATGGCCGCTGCCATGTACAAACTAAACCTTATACTGCCTGACCCCATGGGGTCAGGCAAATAGCCTTCTATTTCATAATTGTTTTAGCTACCGACTTTAAATAAAAGTGGCTTCACTTTGACTTGATACTAGAACTCAGATTTGGTCTCTTATCGATTACAAACACATACAAGTTATACAGTCAAAATATCATGCAGATAAAAAAGCAAGAAACTTAAACTTAAGCACTACATATGCAGATTGAACATAAAACATACAGATCACAAACATAAAATGTTCACACATAAGCATCATATGAATTAAAAAAGGCACATATATTATACTAAGAACTACACATGCATGCACATATACATATCACATAAGCAACATTACACTAGCAGACATCATGCATATAAAAAAAAGCACATAGATTCAAACTAAAGCACTATATTAAAATACAAAGCACTACACTAGCAACAGAACAGCAAAAGCCAGAGAGAAACATAAACCTAGTAATAATGGTTAGCCATACTATTATTAAAATCAAATTATTTACAGAAATTACAAGAACAAGCTCCCCTCTCAGTCCCACTTATTAATTAAACTTTTGAACTGATTTAAAGTATCAGGATTTACCAGACCACGTCACAGTGTAGAAGACGTTACGTCATAAGGCCTAAAACGTCATGAAACTATCTTGATGAAGTACATTCTTGGTCACATGGGGCGGACACGTTTGTGACCGGGTAGGGCGGACAAACAATTCCTGGTGAATACCAGAACTCGGATATGGTCTATTATACACCTATACTCGTAACCGACAGTAAAGGGTTTAATTTAGAAAAACAAACCCAGACCCCAACTGAAAAGAGCCTGGTGGTACAATTGATGAGGTCACTGCATGGGTACTAGAAGATCAGCTAAGAGATGCAATTGATGAATTGGTAATAACATCTGGTTATATCTATATAACATCTGGTTATATCTATGTCAGAAGATTCTAAATTACAATAAGATGTGAGAGACTGATCTCTGTGAAACTTACTTAGTTAACTACAAAAGTATGAAGAATAAACAATTTTCCAATTTTCAACCTTATTTAAGGTAGTTCAACAATAATATTAATTTCCATAAGATTTCTTATTAAATCAGCAAATTTGAAGTTTTGGTCTACTATTTAAAATGAAAATATACGATAAAGTATAGGGGTCACCATGCTAATTTTTTTTCAAGAATTAAGCTCGAAAAATGCTGCTTTTTGACTGTATGATAGAGTAACCTGTTTTCCTGGAAGCCACTTTTAAATGATTTTCAGTATCATATGCTATGCTAAACAAATCATTATCATATTGTTACATATTTACAAACATGTATTGTTATACTGTGATAAGTTTTAATTTATTTAAGAGTTACTTTTTATTTTGTAATTTTATACTATGTATTTTAATGTCAGGTACATTGAAATTTACATTTTATGATGAAAAGTGTAACTTAGTTTGGTGGCAAGTGTTATTTTTTTAGTTATAGATATCTTGAATTTTTACTTCGCCTCAACGAAGTTGAGGGGAACTATTGGAGTACCCCCGGCGTCCGCGTCCGCATTTGGGTATTTATCTTTGTAACTATGCAGTGTAGGGTCTTCAAAGTTTGCATGCAGGTGCATCTTCGGTTAACTCACAGCCTCCAAGAAAATTAGGTCTCTCTGACTTATCTTTTCCGCTTGGGTGGCTTGCATTCAAATTTACATTTTAGTTCATATCTCAATTACAATACAAAGTACAATAATCTAACTGTGCATATACATGCATCTCTGATGGTAGGTCAGCATCCAGGCGCAATTAGGTCACTTTGACCTATATTTTCCACTTGGGTGGCTTGCATTCAAATTTACATTTTAGTTCATATCTCAATTACAATACAAAGTACAATAATCTAACTGTGCATATGCATGCATCTCTGATGGTAGGTCAGCATCCAGGCGCAATTAGGTCACTTTGACCTATATTTTCCGCTTGAGTGACTTACATTCAAGTTTACGTCTGAGTTCAGATCTCAGTCACTGTACATGGTATGATCATCTAACCTTGCATGTGCATGCATCTCTAATGGTGGGTCAGCATCCAGGCAAAATTGGGTCACTTTGGCCTATATTTTCCGCTTGAGTGACTTGCAAACAAGTTTACGTCCGAGTTCAGATCTCAGTCACTGTACATGGTAGGATCATCTAACCTTGCACGTGCATGCATCTCTGATGGTAAGTCAGCATTCAGGTAAAATTAGGTCACTTTGACCTGTATTTTCCGCTTGAGTGAATTACATTCAAGTTTATGTCCGAGTTCAGATCTCAGTCACTCTACATGGTAGGATCATCTAACCTTGCATGTGCATGCATCTCTGATGGAAGGTCAGCATCGAGGCAAAATTAGGTCACTTTGACCGATATTTTCCGCTTGAGTGACTTACATTCAAGTTAATGTCCGAGTTGATATCTCAGTCACTGTACATGGTATGATCATCTAACCTTGCACGTGCATGCATGCATCTCTGATGGTAGATTAGCATCCAGGCAAAATTGGGTCACTTTGACCTCCATTTTCCGCTTGAGTGACTTACATTCAAGTTCATGTCAGGGATCAGATCTCATGTACATGGTAGGATGGTCTTGCATATGCATATGCATGCATCTGTGAAGGTAGCTCAGCATCCAGACAAAATTAGGTCACTAAAACCTACATTTTACTCAAGAATGACTTACATTAATGTATACATCCAAGTTCATAACTCAGTAACTGTATATTGTTGGTTCAGGTAACCTTGCTAATGCATGCAAATTTGATAGTGTGTCAGCATCCAGGCAAAATTTGGTTGCTGGGACAAAGTGCCACAACGAGGCGAACTTTGTAATCGTTGATTACCTATGTGTGTGTGTTTTTTTTTTTTTTTTTTTTTTTTTTTTTTTTGTTTTTGTTTTTTTTTGTGAATAAGATTAAATCACTTACTAGTATTAGTTGGCTTACTAGTATTTAAATATTAAAGGAACTCTGAAAAATGAAAAATATCTGTTATTCAATCAATTACAACAATAAAAAAATCGTAACATATGTTGGATAAAAGAATCCATTCATTTGAATGGCTTGTCAAATATTCATTGTTTATGATTGGCTCTCAATAAAAATCAGTGTTTGTTTCATGATCATCCTGCCTCCTCTCTTTTGCATAACTTTAATCCACCAACCAAAATTATAAAATATTGCATTAACTATTGACACCTTTTGGCTAACTAAATTCTAAAAGCAAGACATAAAAAGGTATTCAAGGACATTAAAACGCTCCAAATTAGTCAGTTTCATATCATAATTACACGAGACCTGTTCTGGTATACATGCTAATTAAGCAACAACCATACTGTATTTTAGGATTTGAGGGGGTAATATGATTATACCCCTGCTACATAGTAGTGGGTATACTGGTTTACCTCCGCTCGTCCGTCCGTAACCACACTTTTCTCAGCAACTACTTTACAGGATGAATTCATATTTTGGCAAAAGCTTCCTCATGATGGTCCAATGTGTATATATAGATTTCAAGGTTACCGCATTAGTACTTCCTGTTTGCCGAGACTTCATTGTTTTTTTTTATTGTTATACAGCATATGGAATTTTTCGTCACAATTTTTTCTGAAATCAGTTGTTGTTTTGCGCAGAGCTTCCTCATGGCCCAATCTATCGTGTATTCCGATTTTAAAGATATGTCATAAGCACTTCCTGTTTGCCGAGACATCATGTTTTTTATTGTTGTACAATATATGGAATTTTTCGTCACAATTTTTTCTGAAACTGTAAGTAGGATTCAATTTTTGTGTTGTACAGAGCTTCCTTATGGTCCAATCAATGGTGTATTCCGATTTCAAGGTAATGCCATAAGCTTTTCCTGTTTGAATAAACATCATTGTTTTTCATTATGTACAATATATGGAATTTTTTGGTCACATTTTTTTCTTAAATTTTAAGTGGGATTCAATTGTTCTTTTGCACAGAGCTTCCTTATGGTCCAATCTATCGTGTATTCCGATTTCAAGGTTAAGTCATAAGCATTTCATTGTTGTACAATATATGGAGTTTTTCGTCGCATTTTTTTCTGAAATTTTAAGTGGGATTCAATTGTTGTTTTGCACAGAGCTTTCTTTTGGTCCAATCTATTGTGTATCTTGATTTCAAGGTAATGCCATAAGCACTTCCTGTTTTCCCAGACGTCATTGTTTTTCATTGTTGTACAATATATGGAATTTTTCGTCACAATTTTTTTTCTGAAACTGTAAGTGGGATTCAATTGTTGTTTTGCTCAGAGCGTCCTTATGGTCAAATCTATCATGTATTCCGATTTCAAGGTTACACAATAAGCACTTCCTGTTTGCCGAGATGTCGTAGTTTTTCATTGTTGTACAAAATATTGAATTTTTCGTCACATATTTTTTCTGAAACTGTAAGTGGGATTCAATTGCTGTTTTACACAGAGCTTTCTTACAGTCCAATCTATAGTGTATATACATTTCAATGTTAAGCCATAAGCACTTCTTGTTTTCCGACACATCATTTTGTTTCATTGTTGTACAATATATGGAATTTTTGTCACAGTTTCTTTTGAAAATGTAAGGCAGATTCACTTGTTGTGCAGACAGTTATCGTTGAACATGTTGGTTACTAGGATCATATCATTGTGTTTATACTTGTATTGTGTCCACATCTGTATTGTGTCCCTATACAATTAAATTTGCACTTGCCACATTGATTCAGGGTTCAATGAGCGGGGGTATATCAGGCTGCCATTGGGCGACAGCTCTTGTATTGTTTCGTCGCAAATTGAATTGAACGTGTCAGCAGAGCCGGAAAACAGATATTATGACAGTAAAATCTTAAGATTTACCAGGGAAAATCCTAAAATACATTTTGGTTATTACTATTCTAATGCAATTAATCCCAATAGATAACGACACAAATTGATTTTTTATTATACTGGATGTGTGATTTATGTCTGCTAATTAAAGTTGCGACTGTTAACCGGGAATTTTACTGCCTAAAATTTTATCCAATTGAAATTCAGGTTAGAAACATGATTGCATCAGAATACTCATTTATGAAAATTCATAGACCAATGTGGCACTGTCTAAATCTTAAAATACTGCATTTCAAGTTTGAATTGCATTTAGCTATACTACTTGTAAAAAACTCACTTTTCCTTAAGCTTTCAGAGGCATGTTATCAGTTAAATTATAAAATTTAAACAACATTTGAAACTGTTATTTTACTATTTTTATCCTAATATACATTATTCTTATTATATTCTGTTAATGTTCTTCAGAGAAAATGCATAAAATTTGCAATAAACACAATAATTAAATCACCAGACGTTTTCATGTATATAACTTAAGACCTTTTCTCTTATATTGGTCCAAATGATTATGCCGTCTTTGAGGACTGACGTTAATATTTGGATTTTTTTTAGTTCGCCTCCTGAGACTAATTTCAATTATTAAAAACAAAAGTCACATGGAGAATAAAGAATAATATCTGATTAAAAACACAATAAATGACATTCAAATGATTTCTGTAACATTCCAATGATGTATTTAGTGGCTTTTGTAGAGACTAGATATCATTCAAATGTATAGATCAAATAAGCGAACACTATTCTAAATGCAGCAGCCACACTATTTTACCAAAGGAGATGGAGTAAATGAACATGATACAATGCGTAAACTAAAACAAACTGCAGTTTAAATATTTATGAGCTGTATGGTCATCTTGGAAATTTATTCCTAGTCAGCAGCATATCATATATATACAAGATACAGAATTACTTCACAAACAGGCAAACAGACCTGTAAAATTTAGTTTAAGGGGGAAGAAAGATGCAAAACCTGTCTTAAAGTAGCCCATTGTTGAAGGCCTCATTGTCAGTTAGAGATGTAAAAGTGTCATTCAATTTATTGGTTTTTACCACATATTAATTGGAACTTTGTCCCATTATCAACAAAGTTTGGGGGGTATATAGGAATCACCCTGTGCGTCCGTCCGTCTGTCCGTATGTCCGTCCGTCTGAACGGCTGCTTGGATTTTGATGAAATGTTACACAGTTGTAGTAGTCCATGATGTATTATGGTTGCTGCCCGAAATTATTAAGAGGAGGTAATTTGTCTGAATATTTTCTGGAAAAGAGGGAGGCGAACCTTGTCAGCGCATGTTCTCCTAAACGGCTGCTTGGATTTTGATGAAATATTACACAGTTGAAGTACACCATCTGAAGATATGCATGAAGTAATATGGTTGCTGTCCGAAGTTTTGAAGGGGAAATAATTCGTCTTTTAATATTTTCAGAAAAAAAGGGGGAGGTATATCATTTTGTCCATACTTGTACTGTGTCCACAACTGTATTGGGTCCACACACACACTTAAATTTACACTTGCCATATTGATTCAGGGTTCAATTAGCGGGGGTATACCTGGCTACCATCCAGCGACATCTCTAGTTTACATTAACTCTACGTCTATCTGCTATTCTTTCCTGATACAAGATGATGAATAACATATACATTTGTATATATTATATACACCAGGGTGGAATGCTAGCATACAAACCTTCTTTATACAAGATGCTGTATTACATATACATTCTACATACACCAGGAATCACCCTGTGCGTCCGTCTGTCTGTCCGTTCGCCCGTCCGTCTAAACGGCTGCTTCAGGGTTGAAATCCTAGTATATGACCCAGCTTAATACAAAATGCTGCATTACACATACTACATACACCAGGGTTGAATGCTAGCATACGACCCTGCTGTATACAAAATTCTGCATTACACATACATACTGCATACACCAGGGTCGAATGCCAGCATACGACCCTGCTGTATACAAAATGCTGCATTACATATACATACGGCATACACCAGTGTTGAATGCTAGCATTCCACCCTGCTGTATACAAAATGCTGCATTACACATGCATACTGCATAGACCAGGGTTGAATGCTAGCATACGACCCTGCTGTATACAAAAGTCTGCATTACAAATACATACTACATACACCAGGGTTAACTGCTAGCATACGACCCTGCTGTATACAAAATTCTGCATTACACATACATACTGCATACACCAGGGTTAAATGCTAGCATACGACCCTGCTGTATGCAAAATGCTGTATTACACATACATACTGCATTCACCAGGGTTGAATGCTAGCATACGACCCTGCTGTATACAAAATGCTGCATTACACATACATACGGCATACACCAGTGTTGAATGCTGGCTGGCATACGAACCTGCTTTATACAAAATAATGAATTAAATAAAGATACTACATACACCAGGTTGGAATGCTAGCATACAGACCTGAGTTCTACTATAAGATCAATATATATATATAGTTTAGTGTTTCTGTATCTTTCTTTTGGATTCTATCTTGATTTAGTCCAAAATTGAATACTGGATTTTGATGGGAACACTTAAATGTATTGTTATGGAATAAATACAATACAGATGGAGGCAAAAGTAAGCAGTATGTTTGCAAGTAGAAACAAGTACATTTTTAAGTAATTCTATTTCAATACTTTGACATGAAAAATATTGTTTTAAACTTAAACAATAACGTCAATTTCAATGACAAATGCTGAGTCTGCATATGAGAATTTTAAAACTTAATTGAGAATGAGTTTAGTCCATTTACAAAACTTACAAAGTTCGACACAAAGCCTATAAAAAATCTAAAGTAGATGTTGTCGGAAACGACAGCTATCCCCGCACTCCCTGTTTGACACAGAAAACAGTTGTAGGAGGAGTTTGCGTCACATGCCACATGTGTCTAATCCACATCTTTGGGTCTTTGTTAAAATTGACATCATGGGGCCTCTTGTTTGCACCAAGACCAATATCAAAAATCCGAAAGCTTATTGCGCATCTACAGACTACATGCAACAATTCTATAACAAAATTAAATCCCTAAATCCATAAATGTAGGAGGAGTTTGTGTCACATGCCACATGTATAAAAATTGACATCATGGGCCTCTTGTTTGCACCAAGACCAATATCGAAAATCCGAAAGCTTATTGCGCATCTGCAGACTATATGCAACAATTCTACATCAAAATTAAATCCCTTAATCCAAAAATGTAGGAGGAGCTTGAGTCACAAGAAAAGTGTGACGGACGGACAGACGGAGGGTATAACATTATCCCCGAACTTTTTCCGAAAGTGCGGGGATAAAAATGGATACTTTCCGTCAATTTTTAATTGTTTGTTTTTCAAAATCAAGCGCATTAACCTTTTATTTTGTTCATTGTCAATATTTTTCTCGAAGTACTATTTATTCACAACGCTTGGCAACTATCTTAAATGTAATATACACAGCTTTTTTGGATACTGCCTCAAATCTGTATTGGACAGGATTATTTTCAACAACTTCTGAAGTTTTACCGTCATCACCATTTATTTCTATCTACATTGTACTAGTATCTAACGAATAGGGGGACACATCAGAGTGATAATACGGACTTAAATGGGCAGTTTGACGGGTGTTATTTGGGGAGAAAAAGCTGCTTACAGTTCAGAGAAACTGTTCAGATGTTACCGGTTTATGTAAGAGTCACACTACTTACTGCAAATGCTTTATAATGCCGTACCGTCCCTAAATTATAACTCTGTTATTTATCGCGAATTATGACGGTGTTTTCTTATTTATTTTACAGTCCATACATAACATTATTTAATTTTTTTATTGGATTTTACGGAGGCTTGATAGGCATGACATTGAATTATTAAAGTTGCTCTCTACACAAATCGTTCTGTTTTACCTGAAAGTAAATTGATTTGGTAGAATTGTTCGTACAACTTACAAGACATTATTTTTTTATTGGGATACTTTTTGATTTATTACTTTTCAATTGCAAACAATAAAAAAAATATGTTTTTTATTTCATTTTTGCCGTTTTGTCAATAGTAGTTCCGTTCAGGAGAGTGACGTCCCTTTATTTAAAACGTCATAATGTGTTTTGAAAGTCTGCAGTGAATAAAAACCGCTGATGGCAAGGGTCATATTGCCGAATGTGCGAGCCTATGCAGATGGCACGTTCATCTCAAGCAATCTACACACAGAAATGGCTATAGAAAAGAATTCAGTCAAATACTGAACTATAAAGAAATAGCTGGTCAAAAATTGACTACAGCAAATGAAAAGTCGAATTACAAAATCGACTGATTAGCTTAAATTAAAAGTTGTAGACAATAGCTGTATGATTACGAAGATAAAAATTCAGTCAAATACTGGACTATATAGAAATCGGAATAGAAAACAGCAAATAATTAATCGAATGAATAATAATTCTCTCTATGACAAGAGTTGAAATTGAATAGCACTAAGAATTTCATACAAGAAGTGAGTTTGAACATCAAAAGCGTCATGATAAGAATAGAAAATTTAATCAATAGGAATTCGCACATACTGATTTTTCAAAACATTGATCAATTCACTCATGATAGTTGTTCGAATCTTCGAATACTTGACAACTGAAAACATGTTGATATTTTTACAAAGCATAAGATTATAAGAATGATCGGTCAATGCGTGCAATAAATAGGTGTATGGTCCAACATAATGTATGACGAAATGCATTATTGCAATCTGCTAAACACAAGCGGCTGACCACTGACGAGACCCACCGCTTAAATAAAAATAGGAGTTGAAACACCTAAATTTAACACTAAAACCAGTGCACTAGTACAATAAAGTGCATCATAAAACTACACATGAAAAGCAATAAAGACAGGAAGTGAGAAATTTAGCAACCAGCATCAATGAAAATAAAGCAGTAAAACAACATATATTCAACTACACATAAGAAGCTTAGCATCACAAGGACAATACTTCTTGTGGCTTGGTAATTTTAATTGCAGACAGGATTATTTTCAACAACTTCTGAAGTTTTACCGTCATCACCATTTATTTCTATCTACATTGTACTAGTATCTAACAAATAGGGACACATCAGAGTGATAATACGGACTTAAATGGGCGGTTTGACGGGTGTTATTTGGAGAGAAAAAGCTGCTTACAGTTCAGAGAAACTGTTCAGATGTTACCGGTTTATGTAAGAGTCACACTACTTACTGCAAATGCTTTATAATACCGTCCCCTCCCTAAATTATAACTCTGTTATTTATCGCGAATTAGGACGGTGTTCTCTTATTTATTTTACAGTCCATACATAACATTATTTAATTTTTTTATTGGATTTTACGGAGGCTCGATAGGCATGACATTGAATTATTAAAGTTGCTCTCTACACAAATCGTTCTGTTTTACCTGAAAGTAAATTGATTTCGTAGAATTGTACTTACAACTTACAAGACATTATTTTTTTATTGGGATACTTTTTGATTTATTACTTTTCAATTGCAAACAATAAAAAAAAATATGGGTTTTTTTTTTTCATTTTTGCCGTTTTGTCAATTTTGGCGGCTAAAAAAGTAGTTCCGTTCAGGAGAGTGACGTCCCTTTATTTAAAACGTCATAATGGGTTTTGAAAGTCTGCAGTGAATAAAAACCGCTGATGGCAAGGGTCATATTGCCGAATGTGCGAGCCTATGCCCTTGCTTGGAAGTTGTATAGATCCGTCCAGATTATTCAGTGTCATATTAGAATCGAAATAATTCATGTTCGCTGGTGGTTTGTAGTCGATTTACATATGGGTGTCCATTATTTTCGTTTATTTTACGGAATATTAACGAAAATAGTGGCCATCCATATGTAAATCTCCAACAAACCAGCGGCGCCCATGAATTATTTCTAAAATATATCATTTCCAGAAATGAAGGTCGGTTTTTCTCATGAATATTTATTATAATATTGAAGGTGGCTTCCTCAACAACCACTGAATTCCCTCAGCTGCCTTTATTGCTGTATACGGATTATTCGTATGACGTTTTCCATGTCAAAACAAAACATCAGTCGTGAATTTTTAAAGAGAAGTCTAGTTTTATGACTTGATACGTTTTGAACTCGTTTTTAAAATCTACACAAATAAGGTTTTTGTGGCATTAAAGGTCTCTCGCTTCAAATTTGCAAAGGGCTGAGGAACCTCGAGATTATCTGCGAGGCCAATCTGATAGCACTCATGTGGTTCCTTCCTGAATGTTCTTCCAAAATCTGTTCCCGTTTGTGATTTTCAACGTACGAGCTTCAGTGAGCATGTTAAAATCAGAAATTGGGCTATCAAGAACGGAGAAATATGGTAATCCACGAGCAAATGGAAGGATATATTGTTTCTCCAATGGCTTTTACTGTGTTTCAGGTGCAGATTCAATGGTTCAACACGGTTGTCAACATTGATTGCGCTATATGAAAGCCTAGTAACTATGACGTCACAATATACTTCATGAATGAAATGCAACGTTGCGGGAAACATCACGCAGAAATTTAACCAACGTGTAAATAAAAATAATAAGTATTTTTACCAACTTGGTTAACACGCAAAGAATTGAAGATAGAGAATTATATCATGATTATCTTGCAGTTAATTTTGAAATGTATTTAAACAGGAAACGCGCTTTCAATAGATGGAGTGTATATAATGGCAAGCTCGACCGTGTCTACCATCAAATAGTGCAAAATTCATTTTCTCCTTCAATGGGTTATTTTATATGTCGAAAAGGTGAGTCAGATTATTTTAGTCTATTATTTCGTATTATAAAAGGTAATTACAACGTCTACGTTCTTGTCTAATAAATAAAAAAATAAGGAATGAATGATTTGTTGAATTTAACAAAAAAATGTTATGCATCTGTGCTGCTCCCATTATCTCAACGTGTAAAATCTCAAATCGTTCTTTTGGGAAAGAGCGTGATGTATAAATATTATTTGAGCTGTTTTTACTCACAAAGATCACAAGAAAATACAGAGGTTTTTCTCAAGGATACTGTATAAATAAAGTTTTCTTGCCAAGAAATAGAAACAAATAATGTTTTAAAAAGCCTTAAAGAGATAGCTGATAAGATTCTCGGAGTACTACTCCATTTTTGTGTACAGACCGACTGGTGAATTATCCGTCAAAGTTGCATTTACCTTGTTTGATTTTGAGCTTTACTGGGTCAATATGTGCTAAATGGACAGCAGAATTATGCTAACTATGGCAAAAGTTTTTGACTGGAATGCTTCTTAATCTCCATGTTGTAATAACGAATTATTTAAGCAGCATTTCGGACGTTTAGCTTGCAATAAAATTAGCATATTGTTTTGAAGTATATCCACTATATTTTAACGAGTTTGAAAGTTGATTCGAAATTCAAAAATCTTTCAAAAACATATGTATTCATAAGTAATCACTTGTAATCATGATTACAATAGAGGAAAGTAATGTAATGTAATCAATTACAAATAAAAAAATGCTGTAATTGTAATGTAATTGATTACATTTTCAAAGCAAAGTAATTGTAATGTATTCATTTACATTTAAAAGTAATCGACCCCATCCCTGATTCGAATTTTTAAAACAGTCAAATTTAGAAAGTAGGAATCAGAAGTATCTAGAAACAACGGTAGACAGTTGTGTTGTGTTTCTGAGCAGAAACAATCGTGCAAAAGCCTGTTGTTGGAACATGAACAGGATCATAATCAAAGATGACGTCATATCAAAATTTAAAGAAAACAACGGCAGTAGAATACCGAAGGAACAAGGGAAGCGAAGACTACAAAATTCGAAATCCGAAGACATGGCAAAAACGGCAACAGAGAAAAACAAAGACAAAACAAGGACGTGAGACAGCTACAAGCACGGAAATAAAAAAAAAAAAAACGACATTAAAAACTAAGGCACTCATAGTGTGAACTCCCATGAAAACCAGGAGTGACATCAGGTGCCCCGGAAGGGTAAGCATGTCCTGCCCCGCTAGCGACACCCGTCACACTATCAGTGAGGCATATAGTGTTTTGAAGGTCTGTTTGGTAGCGGATTGGTTAATGTCATTTTCTAACCCTTAGACAAAAACCAATGAAATCCATGATACGTGAAAATATGGAAAAAGAAAAAATTCTACAAAAATTGAAGTGTTGGAAGTGTGAGTTACATGTACTGTTTATTAACTTTTGCTAGCTGTACATTGTGTCAAAATATAATGATAAATACAAATATCAAAAACAAAATCCCTTCACAGCTGATTCGCTATGACAAAAAATACTTTTGGGTTCATTACTGTGATATTCCGAGAATTTTACACAAACTCAAACATCAAATTTGTAATAAGAACACCATACTTAATGAAACCACATCGTTCTACCTGCCACAAATGTATAAGAGAAATGAAAACCGAACACAGAAAAAAGCCACCGGGGTAACTATAACCTGCTTTAAAAAGGTTATGACATAGTTTCTAGTTTTATTAAAACACAGCTTGATAAATATTTTTTTATGGGTACCCAAATCTCAAAATCTCCCTTTTATCTGTTCCGTTTCCTTATAGTATAATAAACAAACGAATAAAGCCCAATACAGGTGGACTAATAACTCCATGATCCCGTTTTCACATTTTTTTTTTAGAAATATTAGAACGGGAGAGAGCATAAACTTTAACTAACACGATCAAGACATGGACATACAATGTGTTGTCGATCATTTAGGTAAAGAAAGACCAGACACAGATAAAAATAAAATTGGAGAAGAATTTTTTAAGAGACGTCTCGAAAACTTTACAGATATAACTGGCGATTATTTCTATCGTTTTCCAAGACTTGTCATTAGAAGAAAGTAGCTCAGATGTAAATATAAAGCAACAAACGCTAATAAACTTTCCGATCCTCGGACTTATTAAGTATACATTTGTATTGTTATTTGCAAGTTGTCAATCATAAATATTGCTTTTTGTTTTGTTTTTTGTTTTGTTTTTGTTTGTTTGTTTGTTTTTGTTTTTTTTATTGTTTTTGTTTGTTTGTTTGTTTTTTTTTTTTTTTTTTTTTTTTTTTTTTTTTTTTTTTTTTTTTTGTTTTTTTTTTTTTTTTTTTTTTTTTTTTTTTTTTTTTTTTTTTTTTT
>MJUU01068017.1:180774-212869 GCA_002080025.1 Modiolus philippinarum | reverse complement strand
TTTTTGTGAAAGTTGACTATAGAGAGAGAATATAACAATCAATGCAGTGACATCAACTTTCATGAAAATATTTCAAACATTATTATCGCTAATTTGCGCAATTTTCAATTGTTTCCGAGCGACGATAATTCTATTATCACTGCACTGCACTGATATGAACATATTATCGCCAATCTCTAAGGGACGTTAGCAACAGCGTATTAATATGACGTCGCGTGACGTTTCATGACAGAAATAATCCCGAGAAAGAAAGAGAAAGAGCTATATTCAACCAAAAGTAATAGTTCAACTAAATTAAATATTTCATTGGAAAGGGGAACATATATCCGGTATTTTTCAATAACAGAATTAGCGATAAAAATACTATTAGTAATTTGTTTTGCTCGGATGGATTTCTCAGCTCGCATTGCATCTCGTGCTGTCGCACTCGATGCAATACAAGCAGAGAATTCCATTCTCGCAAAACTAATTACTAATAGTATATATTTATTGCAAGACTTTTTTCAAGAGATGATATTAACTACATACTTTTACTTCGAAAATTTATTTTAAAAGGTATTCAATTAAGGTGGAGAAAATTAATAATCTCGTATTTTATAAAAAAAAAAATTCGACTTCAAATTTGTATTACGTCTACGATTTTTCCTTTTTTTCACTCGCATATATACCCTTTCATGATAACTTTAGCCCTGCGATTTTGAGTTGAAAATAAAACCAGTTCCCGCAAAAATGACGTCGTAGGACAAGTAATCAATATGTCGTATATATTATGACGTTTCATTTTACCCACTCAGAGGCATACGAGGGCATGTGCAAAATTAAGGACAGCAGTTATCGTGAAAGGGTTTATAGAACTGTTTTAAATAATGAAATTGAGATACAGTCAGAGAAGAAATATGTGTTTTTGAATGGGGGGGGGGGTGGATCCAAGAAAACGAGTTTAACTCCACCGCAATTTTTGCGCCTGACCCTAGTCAGGCATATGTTGGTCATTGGCTTGTCCTTGTCTTCTTATAGAATTTTAGTTTCTTGATACTTGGGTATTGGATGTGGTTTGTTTCCATTGATTTATTCACTTTTTCTACCTTTTGGGGCCATTTAGGGCTTGCTATATGGTGTGAGGTTCCTCACTGTGTTGAAGACCGTACGGTGACCCCTCGATGCTTCCTTTTGGGTCGTTTTAATCTGAATATGGGATGTTGTCTCCTTGACATTTACCCCACTTCCTTTCTTTTTCATATTCAAACTGTTTTCTATCATCTTTTACAAATTTTTGTTTCATTACTTTCGAAATGTTTAATTTGATATGCGCTGAGGAGAGGGTATAACCCCCTATTCGGACTCAGGACTCGGTCCTTATTTTCAGCGTACTTTGGACTTGACCCCAATGACTCAAAAGTCATAGCATTTTGGACTTAATCCTCAAATTTCTAAAACTATCCAAAAATAAAAGAAATGGACTCTGGTTTTCATCTTCAATTTTGGGTGTACTCTGGACTCAAGGGGGTAGGGGTGTTATACCCTCTGAGGAGACAGTGTCGTCGAAATGTCAATCTACAGAAATTGAATTAACAAGTTTACATCTCGCAACTCATTCGGTACTTAAGGGTCTATGTGCGATACAGTTACTGCATGTTGATGTAGAAAAGATAACAGATAACACTTACAATTGCCCGAAATTACAATCACAAGCAACAATTTACCATGGAACTGCACAAGAAAACCCTTGATAGAGCTCGGGTGCTCACAAATGGGCTACGTATTTCTGATCCCTTATTTTCAGTATGTTTTACATAAGAGTAAAAAATATTTACACTCGCCTAACAAACTTATAAAACCTTTAAATCGTCTAATTCATAAGGGTTATAATTGCGGTATTGTCGTAAAGTCGTTACGTATGGCCTTCTTCGGTATTAACATTGATTTTTATAGGGTTTTTTCATCTAAACACATTCTAAATTTCTAAAATTAGTATTGCATGGACACGGGTTATGCATTCTAGTATATGCATGGAATCATTATGCTAAACTCCTCACGGGAAGGGATCTTGGTGGAAGTTGTATACTGAGGGTTCATTACTTTATTTGTCAGTTTGTAATGTGTCTCGACCTCACATGTCAGTTAACTGCTAGTACTCTTTTGTGATTTCATGTTTATGTCCGTATATTTAGTTTTTTCAGTTTCATTTTTCTCAATTGATTCAATCCTGTTGCTAACCTAATTTTACTGTTCTTACGATTGTTTTTTTTATTTATCACATTGGCTATAGGCGGAAGGTTTGGGTCCAATAAAACTAGTTTAACCCCAACGCAGCAGGTTTACGCTTGTCTTAAGTCAGCAAATTTATTAAGCCTTTTTGTGTCTTGTCTGTTTTTTTTTTTTTAGTTAGTTCAATTTATGTCTATAAGAGTCATTGAAGATGTCAGTTTTGCTGAACTTGATTACTCCTTTTTTATGGGGCGACTCCGACCTGCTTTTGGGCATGAGGTTTCCTCACCGTTCATTTAAGATCTTATGGTTGCTTTGAGTTGTTATTACTCACCTTTGGGTCGTTGTCTCTTTGACACATTCCCCATTTCACTTCTTTTTTTCTACTTAAAGAAGGATATGTTACCAATAATTTGCAGTCATAACTACACAAGTTTTCTATCGACATCACGATCTTGTGGACCGCTATGATATATCCTTTTCCAAGATGAGAAATATAGTTTCTACAACGAGAACTAAGTTGATTATGAAATTTCTCACATCGAGTTAAATAAATTTTGCAAATGTTTGAAAACGAGGCTTGCCGAGTTTTTAAACATTTGAAAATTTATTTAACAGGATGTGAGAAATTTCATAATTAACGTGTTTAAGTTGTAGAAATTGTTTCTCTAATGACATAATGTAAAACACCGAGAATTATGTTCCGAATAGATTTGGCGGGAAATTCCTTGCGAGTTGTTCTCTCACTAGTGACGAGAAATATTTTTATCGGTAATTTGGGAGAGTGTCCTTTGATCTCTACTACATCTTAAAGCTTGTATCAAAGGCAAGACGACCAGCAACAAGTGATACTAGAAATTATCAGCTGTTGGTCATTTGGCATGCGCGAACATGTTGCGGAAGGATATATTTTTATGTTTTGGCCAATCGCGCTTCAGTGGTCAAAGAGCAAAAAAGCACGTGTGGAAAAAGCATAACATAAACGTGCAACAAAAAAATTAACTACATCTTTTTGCATAGTACATGTAAATAAATGTCAATGATCTTTAACATAAAAACAAATTTTCATGCAAAAAAGGGAAAAAAATAGAGAAATAATCTCGATAAACAAACACCAACAGGCAACAATCAACAAAAAAAATAAACATAATATGATGAGATCAAATGTTGTGCTAAATCAGATCTACCCAGACACTAAGCAGTGTTACAAGTACAATTAAAATGCAACGCATACACAGTATCCGGAGAGCATCTGAAATAAGTTCTTCCTGGAATAAAAACGATTTTCCTAAATAATGGCAGTCCCTTACCACCCCACCCCCCTCCCCACAACAACAAAACATAACCTCTGGCACCATGGCACTGTAAATACTTCCACAAAATCTCGGATTGGCGAGTTTGTCCATATTACTAGTAAATCATTGAAACGAGACGGTGGGGCTTATTGAAATTTGGTACAGACAGGAGAAAAACTAGGCGACGGAGAACTGAGACAGAACGTCAGAAGGGGGGTGGAGCAAACTTCAATTCTGGACGGGATCTCAAAAGGGAAATAGGGCACAGGGACAGAGCACTACTGGCGGTTGATGGGGTAAAAATAAGAAAATGTGACAGGGAGTGGGGGGATCTCTTCAGAACAAGAGTAACATTATGACAACTAAATTGACGCCATGACACCTTGACAGTTCCATTGAGGACATTGAGATATGAACAATTTCCTTTTGATTATCCCCAAAACATCAAAACATTTATCACAGTTTCAACCTACCTTATCACAATATAATATGATCCTGAATTTTGTTTCAATGTGACATTTTCATTACTTCCAATAGACGTCCCTTCCTTCGTTCCCTAGCGTAACCGTCATGATGCATTCATTTGAATGAATGGAGTGACGTCACGTAATTGACGACTTCACGTTAGTGACCGCGTCATGCATAAAAATTCGACAAAAAAATAGTGCATAGTTTTCCACTATTAAACGAAAGTTGTTGCAAGACAAAACGTAAAAAAGAAAAATAACTTAACAAACGAGTAATTTAGTTTGTATTCCATTGTGGAATTACCGATAAAAAAATTATTAGTATTTTTGTTCGCTCGACAAGGATTATCAGGTCCATATCAGATTCGCCCTACGGGCTCATCTGATATGGACCTGATAATCCTTGTCTCGCAAACAAAAATACTAATAATTAATATTTATCACATCGGTCAGACGTTGGTTAAATTTGCTAGAAATTAGAGAAGAGATCTTTACCTTTACAGGAAGTTTTTTTCCTCTACTGAATTTGACTTAACTTCTGGAATTCTCATGTACAACACTGCAGGTGTCTCATAAGAAGCAGCAGATTTTACGTTCGACATTCACAAAAGCTCAAAGTACATCATATGAATCATTGGTCTTTTGGGCCTTTTGTCGACATTGTAAGAGGTCAAGGTTGTTTTTGATAATAGTTATCTTTTATTTTTACCGTATAAAGTGACTTTATTACGTGCTATTAAACCTCTATGCGATCTTCGCATTTAAGTTTTCGGCACCTGAATCGGTTTTCAGTGGCACTGGCTACAGAGCTGCCGGGTGCGGCCCCAGGTAGTGAATAGGGGAATGCCCTGTCTCTGCGGAATAGTCAGGTCATAATACGAAAAGCCTGACCGCGAGCCATTGTAGTAAAACTGTGTGGAGAAACGCCATGCTCCATGCAGTATAAAGACCCCTTCTATATTTCTCTAAAAAGAGCAGACGCATTTGGGTGTCGTATAGAAGGCTAATTTCCTGCCCATACCCATTTCTCCCTTTTCCCATTGGCAATCAAAAGTCGCTACCCAAGTTGTCCCCTCCTCCTTTATTTCTTTCCTCTTTTTTCTTACATTTTTTTTTATTGATTAACTTGTTCTCGTCCTGATATAACTGAAATATTGCTCATTGGACGTTAAGCTCTAATTAATCAATCATTCAATCGAATTTAAGTTAAGAAAAACTAGGTTTCTTAAAAACAAAATCAGTCCGGTTCATACGAGTTAACTTGAGAATTGCTTACTATTCACTTGAACAAGGTTTCTTTTTGTGTAAAACACAAGGTAACTCGTATAGAGAAAACCGAAAACACATTAGTTCAACGCGAAGTCAAAGGACATTAACTGTGTGGAATCTAATAGTGAGGGGCGGACAGGTGTGTCTTTCTCTTTTCTTCCGCCTACTTGCTCCTATCTTCCGTCCCCGCTGTCCTTTCTCGTGTCCCTTTTTTTCCTGCCTCCGACCCCTTTTTCCCGATCTCCCTTTCATTTTCCTTTCTCCTTTCTCCTTTACACGTCTTTTTTCTCCCTTCTCCCGATCCCTCTATCCTTTTTCCAGCCTCGTTGCTCTTTTCTCCCGGTCTCCCTTAACCCTGTCCGCCCCCTTAATAGTACTAGTGCTTTATGCCAAATAATGACAGTTTTCATTCAGGAATAAAACATGCGACGTATTAATTAGACAAAAATCGGCTATAGGCAATAGCCCATCAACTACATGCAAATGATCCAGACAACTTCAAAAGAGGGATTCCAATTTGAATTGAAACGATATTTCGCCGAGTGGCACAAGGCTCGAAAAATGTTGGGTATTCCTAAGTTAAACATCAGGATATTCATTAATGATACATGATTGTCCTAAAAGGGTGCTAGGGTTTCAACACCCGGAACTTTTCCTTGGACCAACCAATGAACAAAACTAGAATCTTTATATACAACATGCTTTCTCCCAAATCGTAACCAAACGCTCTAAAATTGATAATTTTTGTAAAAAGTACCTTTTTTTAACGGGAAACGACTATAAAAGCAAACACACAAAATTTATATAGATTCTCAACTTTGAAGATGCACACAAAAGCAGAAAACACAATTGTATATCTTGTTGGATTTTCTTCCGTCAACAATTTCCCACTCAATAACTTAAAGTGTAATATTTAGCAATTTACAATGAAATATTAGCCTTTTAGATATTTTATGATTTCAGAAAATTTAAGTTTTCTGAGGTAATCAATTAAACAACGGCAGCAGAATACCGAAGGAACAAGGGGAGCGAAAACCCCAAAAGTCGAAGTGAGGACACATATTTTTTTTCATCTTAGAACGCTTTGCAGTTTCCAGGTTTTTCTTAGCGTAGCAGAGCTTGACCCCGACTTGACACAATAAGTGCATTTCCACATTTTCATTTGTAAACTATACGAACACGCCCAATACACAAACACACACTTTAATTAATTACTCCTTTTTTAAAAGTGAGCTAATAAGAACAGTATAAACACGAATGACGTATTTTTAGGAATGGTAATTATGTCAAATATGCATCAAGCAAATAGAAATGCTATTGAAATATCAATCAATCAGACTGGCTGGTAAAGGGTAAATTATAAAATTATGACCATAGCGGTACAACACTGTTTAAATACGGGAATAAATTACAGGTAAAACACAACTTCAGATTAAAAAATTGATGTGGAGAAGTGATGTATTCTGGAAACAAATACACCAAAAGTTGCGTGAAACAATTTTCAAATCAATAATGATACATAATTAACAAATATGTAAAAGTGCTAAAACATCAATTTAAATAGTTTGTAAAAGGTCGTACTGGGCTGTGCTCGAACTTATAAGGATGTATTAATGCACAATTAAGTGTATTATTGCATACTTTTTTGTTTATGTGGTATTGAGTTTCAAGATGAACTGGAAAATTCAATAAAATTTCATTCAAAACAGTCCAGTGTATATTTTAAGAGCAAGGTAAGGTCAGAAGTCGCTATTTTTAACGTCAAAGGGACCACAATTTAACTCGATGACAGGCATTTTCTGACAGTTGAGATGTTGATAAAAAAATATTTAGCAATAAAATTCTAAATGGCTTTTGGTTAATTTAAACTCGTTAAATAAGCGACTTTTTTAATATCCGCCGCTCTACTATGTTTGTCACTGTCAGCGGATTATTCGTTTAAGGCTAATGGTTCAGTTCTCACTTACTTAACAGCTGCCTCAATATTTTGTTATTTACATCCAATATTATCAGTTGTCTGGGAATTTTACTTGAAAGCCGGATGCTTTTAAAAAATACATACTAAGAATAATGCTACTGATGTCTTGTGCATTTGTTAACGTCAAAAGTATGAACACATCGGAAGTAAAAATGATGAAAGGGGGCATTCCAAAATCCAAAATCTACAATCAAGGCAATTCATATCAAACACGAACTGAGACAGCATGACAAAGACAAAACAAATAAACAAAAATGAATAAGAACGCCACAAAATTAAAAACCCTTACAAAAAATGAGGTATAATCAGGTGCTCCGTAAAATGAAAGCATGGTTTGCTCCACGAGAAATTATCCATTCAGACTCGTCATACCGAAAAATATCCGTCTTTATAGATATCTCGTAATTCTTAGCTGAAAGGTCTGGACTTTAATATTTGTATTTACCTGGATAGTAGACAATAACATCGGAGCTTTGATGAAATTGTTTATATATTCCTTTTTATTGAAAAATATGTTGTATAATTGTACAATGTTATTAACTCTCGGTCTATCTTTTATCCAGCTTATTTCGTAATTAGAAAAGAATGTAATCGAAATTAAGAAAAAAACAACAGCATTGTTTACAAGGTAAAAATAAGAATTATAATAATTTCGGTTTTCGACACCAATATAGAAACGTTTCGTGCTTTAATACAATCCACAAAACAATCTTCTTTCCGAATTCTCTTAATCAACTGGTGACTTCATTTTTGTTCTCTATGAAATTATACTGAATAGTTGATTAATAAATATTTTACGAAAGGATATGGAGTAAATGAACATGAGACCATAAAACATATGTTAACTGCAACTGTAATAATATGGCCATTTCGGAAATTTATTCCTCATCAGCAGCACTAGAACACAAACAAAGGAAATCCATAATTTCAAAAAATGTTTAAAATGCATAAAACCAAACGAAATCCGAATAATCAGTAATATCAACTATAGCTAAGGACAAAACTACGATAGAGGGAGTTAATCCTGCGGTTTTAGAATTTACATGAATTTAAATAATAGTAATTAAACAAATACGTTTACACTAAAAAGAGAATCCAATAAGCAATGAAAGAGCATGGAGTGAATGCACATGAGACAAATTATTTACAAATACATGGTACAACCAAGGGAGGGAACAACACTTTTATTGTTGTTCGTCATCTTGAAGTGACCATGAGACTAAGTTTAATTACAGAATTTGATTATTATTTACAGATTTATGTTGAATTTGATCTCTTTTGCTATTTTCACCCCTCAAACAAGTACTATATATTTTCTCTTATTTGGTATTTGATTAATATGGTATATTTCTTTTTCTTTATTACATACTTAGCGAAGATATGTTATGTTTTGCATATGTAATATAGCCGGAAATTAACAGTCCATATCAGATCGCCTCGTTTTGAAATATCCATATCAGCCCGGTGATATGGCTATTTCAGCCCGAGTGTGATGGAAGTATGTAATAAATAGATTAAGACATGGCCTTTTCCATATAATCACGGTTATCATCCCTCGACCCATATCAGCCCTCGGCTGGCGCCTCGGGATGATAAACATGCAGATATGGAAAATGCCATGTGTTAATCTCTATTTATCGAGTAAAAAATTATTAGTATGATAATCTAGCTACAGCATCAAATGGTTAGAAAATATGTTGACCAAACAAAAATATCGATACCATAATGCAAAGGTGCCACATCTGGCAGGATAGATAAATAATTTGATGTAACCTAAGTATAATGATCGGCGTCTGCATAAAACTATCTTTTCATAGAATCAATTTTTGGAATATATAATAAAACCTGGGAACTTTGTCCAAAACTGAATTGTTAGCAAAAAATTTATAATTTACTGATAACGTGAAAGCCACGTAAATGCTTAGAATATTTGCATACTTACTGGAAGAGTAATCAATTCCAGAATAGTTGGTTGCAGATATAACCTCTCGACCTAGTTTACTTGAAGTTGACTTGAAAGCAGCCCTTAGTTCTTAGGGCAGTTATACAAAATATTCAAGAAATGGTCTTACATCGTCACAGCTGTAATTTACTGTGGAGGTACTTATATTCGTGGACATCAATTTTGGTAGTTTTCATTAGCATCACTATTTGGTTGGTACTTAAATTCGTGGTTTCGGTTTCTATCCATCAAAACTATGAAAAAATAATTGCGTTGGGAACCTAATTTCATGGTTTTAGCTAACCACGAAACCCACGAAAATTGAAACCCCACGAACAATAGTACTTTCACAGTGACTTAAAACAGTTGTAACAACGACCACAATTGGTTCTACATGGAATCTGTTCTAAAAGCTGTCATAGTTCTTAAAGTAGTCATAACATTAAGATAACTTAGAACAGTTCTAAAACAACGGCAGTAGAATACCGTAGTGGTCACACGGTTGTCATACTGTAGAGAGGTATATTTCGGGAGGGATTTATTCTCACCTTTTTTCGATAAAAGAATAAATCCGCGAAAATATAATCGGATCTTAAAGTTTACCTGCAATAGCCGCTAAACGCGAATAAAAAGATTTTTTTACCTACAATTTGTGACCCCCGTAAAAATTTTGAAAATTAGCCTCTTTACAGTATATCTTTAATCAAATTAGAGGAAGTGTAATTATGTTTTGTCTAAATTATTGAATATTTAATTTTTTTTTTCATGGATATGCAGGAAATTATGGTTGCGGGCATCAATATCCTAGCGAATAAAGACTTTTTTTTTCTCCAAATTTATACTTAAATTACAGGAAATTTCGTGACTGCAGACATCGATATCATATTAATTACAGCAAATATGCCTTTGCCATTTGTTTTTGACAAATTACAGGAAAATCAGAATCAAGAACCTAAAAATAATGTAGAATAGAAGAAATTCCCTTTTGCCATTTGTTAGCCAAAGTATAGGAGTTTCTTGATTTGGGAATATCGATATCATATAAATACAGAAAATGCTTCCTTTTTCATGTGTTTTAGATAAATTACAGGACATTCCATTGTTTTGGGAATCACTTATATCCGACAATATGTCCATTTTACCATGTTTTCAGTAAAATTATAGGAAGTTTCTTAATTGTTGGCATGGTAATCATATCAAATACAGAAAATGACTTTTTGATATGTTTTAGTCAAATTAAAGAAAATTTCATTATTACAAGCATTAATATTTCGATTGCAGAAAAATGTCTCTTTTGCCTAAAATATTTAGCCAAATGACAGGACAGCTCATTACTGTGGGCATTAATATCATATTGAGTAAAAAATAGTCCTCTCCTCATATAATTTAAGTCAAATAAGGAAGTTTCATGATTCGAGCATCAATATAATATTTCTCTTTCCCATATGAGTTAAGTCTTACAATGAATTACATCAATATCATATCGAATACAGGAAATGTCTCATTTTACATTGTAAAAAATTTAGTGATCTTTTCTTTATCTTTATCAAGAATACATGAATCGTCTTAATAATGACAAAACTGAAAAACACCCTTTTTGAAATGTTTTACAACTAAATGTACTAGATGAAGAACAACAATAAAGGCATTGATTCTTTGCTTTGTTCTACCATGTATTTGTAGACACTTTGTCCCATGTTCATTTACCACATAGCCGTTCAATACTTATTGTATGTCTCTAAATCAGATTCCGGTACATAGTTTTAATACTCATGTTAGTAAAACTAAAAGAGTCTACTTGTGAATCATTTTCTTTTGAATAACTAGTCTTGGCATACAGTACTTCGAACCAACTGTAAGGTCTTTGTAAGTTTCTAAAAATCTTCTATAACATTCTTCTCCAATATTTTTCTTCTTTTGTCCTGTACGGTGCTAAATTATCGACTATAGCTCGGAATGTCCACACTTTGAACATGTCCGTTAGTAAGGAGCCTCTTTCCCGTCCAATTGGTTCTAGAAAGAGAAAACTACAAATTGGTACGGATAGTTTGTTTACATCTTTACATGAAATTCAAAACATTAAGATTACATATTGATCAGACAAAATATTGTTAAGTCTTTCTTTTAAAAATCTTTGCGTGAGGTTTTGCATTGTTTCTAAAAAAATAATTTGACAAGACTTCATTAAAGTGCACTAAGTATCATTGTTATTCGAGTCCTCAACAAATCAAATATCAAGGTTTATTTTATTACTTCAATATATAAAACTGCTTTTCACTGTTGAATGTTGTTTAGATGAATGATTAGATTTTAAAAAAATATCTTTTGATCATTTTCACACACCACCTGTGAATTCAATATACAACAATATGGCATGCATAAAAAACTTATAAGGTTCTAGAGCACTTCTAATAGGCTAAAACTGTGAAAAAACACAGAACACTAAATTATCATAATGGTTTTATTTTAATTCTTTATGAACGAAATCACAAATGAAACAAATTAGTGTGCTCTTTATAAATGTCATATTAATTTATATACAAAAGATAAAGTAAGCACCATGGGTCTCAAACTACAAGCACATAATCCTAAGAGTAAGATTTCATTTGCAAATTTGTTACTTTTTGTCCATATGGAGACTGTTTTGCAGTGGTATGCTGTTGTCTACATAATACTTTACAATTCAAGTATACATTGCCTTTTTTGCAAAAACAACAAGCGTCGATGGAAGCAGGATTTCATGTCACTTATTGCTTTTATTCATTTTTTATTTTATTTATTTTTTTTTGTAAAACTTGTAACAGAAAGTGATTGAAATACCCACCTGTTATATAGTGTTCGTAATTTCTCATTTTATGTCGAAAATTTAATTGTAATTTGTATTTTGGTAAAGATGATATATAAATTACCATTTTCAGCTTGAAAAATTATATGGTTCACAACTTCCAGAGAAACAAGTTCAAGCTCCTCTACTTCAATTGCTTTCTCCAAGAAAGGTTGTCTCAGTTCGGCTTCTGACCGTTGATAACCCTCATGTCCTATTTTCTCAAACTCCGCCTGTAAATGACATTTGAAAAATCGCACCATAAAAAAATCTTTGATGTAGCTTACAGTACATTTCTTTTATAATATTGACATATTTCTCTTAGAAAGAACCGGAAAAGAATAAAGCAAACAGTGATTCGAAATATTGTGATATGTTTTATTTACCTATCATCATTGATTTGGTAGAAACAGAACTAAAATAATGATGGTAGCCATACTAATTGCTTTTACCTTAGTTTGTAGTTTGTTTCTCACTTGACGACGTAATCGAACATAGCTTTACCATCACATCCAATTTTCAACAGTAAGGTTATGAATTTCAAAAATATATGGGGACTATGAAAAATTATCGAAGAGAATTGTGAAGAGCCAAAATCCAAAGGGCAAAATGACAAAACCATCACTGATAAAAATTGTACACTGCAACTGTCTTGTTTTGATACAGGCACTCTAAAAGACATGGTGGGCCAAACCGGTTTTATTGATTGCTTAATCTCTCTTCCAATAGCTGCAGTATCCGATAGCCAATCAACACTGATTGCTTTTGAAATATTGTAGACAAGAAAAACATGTTCATCCCAAAACAAAGAAGCATCTTTAATTACAGTTTGGACCAAACATTCAAATTTTTCAACAATGGTCTTCTCCAATGTTCTATCTGAAAGTTCTTGAAATAAAAGTTTATCTTCAAAGTGTGGTCGATATCCGTTATAACTTCTTTTCCGTTAAAGAATTTGATATCAGACACATATCATTCTAATTCTTGTGATATAGTAATACTGCTAACTGCAACATATAACTATGCATATTTTTCAAAACTTGATAAATAGGAAGGGATCATTTTACATTTAGACATAATTTAGACATTCTGTAGTGCGACAGTGTTTTACCAGCAGGCTACGATCCTTTAGCTAGCTGGCATATTAGCGTAATTTCAAAATTACATATTGTCATATTCTCTCCTTTCAAGATTGTGGTGATGGAGTTAGTAGTCTACCTGTATTGGGTTTATTCGTATGTTTACTAAACTATAGGGAAACGGGACAGATAAAGGGGAGGTTTGGGTACCCATAAACAGTTTAGGGACCACTGGTAGGGACCGTTGGCTTTTGCTAATGCTGGTACCAAGTCCGGCTGTCCAGAGTTCCTATCGTTGTTTACGTTTGTCTTTTGTTTTATTTGTGTTTTTTGCTGTTCCATAGCATATTGTGGCATGTAATTATAATTTTCAGCCATTGTAGGTGTTTCCTGTTGTCCCTTTTTTCATTAAGAATGCCAACAAGAGATTGAGGTTAAACCATAGACTACAGATCGTACTTAAAATGCTGAAATTTGCTTATCGGAACATAAAAACTTCTTCGAAAGGATGAGAGGAAAAATAATTTTAAAGAAACTAAGTTTCTCTTGCCATTTTTAATGATTCAAGTTCAAACAACAGATTGAGAATCTTACTTTTCAAATATCATTTATGCTTAAATTAATTTAAATTGGTATTTTGCATCATGCAAAACTCTTTCGAAAGGATAAGTTGAGGTAAACTTTTTAAGACTGATTGTACAATTCAGACTAAAAATCACTCATTTTAAACTTTACTCTATACTAAAATTCATTAGATCTGTATGTAGCGACATAAAAAAAAACTCCTTCGAACTTATACATTATAAAATGAAATTTTTTACATTTTACTTTCCAAACCTTAACTGAGGTAAAATTCAATGAAACTGTATATCACAAAATATAAAACTTCGTTGAAAGGATATACGGAAGTAATGAAGTATTTTCGGTAAAACTAAATTGTTTTGATCATGTTTTAAAGACTGTCTTTAATACCAGCCATAAAATTATTACTTTTTGAACTTCGTCTATGGTACAACTTCATTAATTTCATTATTTGCATCGCAACATAAGAATTTCCTTCGAACCGATATGATGACCGTCACTCATTGAAGATTGAGTTATACCGCAGACTGCAAAGCATATCAATGATAAAATGCGTGAATTTTGTACATCACAACTTGAAAAACTCCTTCAAAAGAATATAATGAGGTAACAATTTTGTAAAACTGATTTATTTGGATCATTTTAAAAGTTTGCTTCTAAACCGCAGACAAAAAATCTTTCTTTGCCAAAACTCTCAACACCTTAATTTTCTTTTAAAGAATGTGAAAGGTATTTGGTCGTTTTTGGCGGTTATAATTTACAGGTATAAGTCGAAAAGTAGATGCAGGTAAATTTATTTTTCTCAATCAAAGACAAAACAATCTCATGTCTTTGATGACAACGTATCACTGACAGATTAAATAAAATGATGATATTGAAATTTTCGGTCATTGAAGGTGTTTTATGTTGTCTTTTCTCTTATAACTTACTAGAGAAAAACATCGACGCTGAAAGCTGCAATCAAAAGTGAACATGTTCTAGATATGTAGATGAAGTAGCAAAAGACCATTCAAGTATAACTTTAACTGCCTTTAAATCATCTCAGAAATTTCTGGTATTGAATTGTATCAACCGATTAATGGCAATTCAATGACATGAACACACCATACAAGATATTGTCAACATGATACACAGCTGTCAGAAAACCTCACAAATGTTTAAAAAATGTAATTTAAATTTACGCATAGAAAATATCTAAATATGTATATTCAATACTTCAAAGATGTATAGTACACGTCATGATACAGCTGAAATATTACTAAAGTTGGGGCTTAACAACAATCAATCAATCAAAAAATGTCATGAGCTTTAAACTAATCTCCACAGTCATATAAGTAATTTACTATTTCGAAATGGTAAAATTTAAGTTTTACCCTGCATGTTTTGAACACTGTTATTTAATGATAACAAAAAGCAAAGGGAATAATTATCGTGAAATAGTACATATACGGTTGGGCATAAATATGGAATATTCGGATTTTCTGAGCCAAAATTTGAAGTTTGGAACTATTACTCTGAAAAGTGTGTGACTGAAAGTATAATATTTTGCTTTAAACATTGTTTTATAACTGTGAAGTACGAAAGTCTGATTCTACCAATCTGTCCGACCACTCCTTCAACCCGTTCTGACACCCACTTTTTGGTGAAAATTGGACATTTTTTAAATCAAATATTATGTGGGCAAATATTTCCCAGAAATGCAATTTTCGATACCCATCGTGTACAAGAATGATTTAAGCAATGATTTCAGTGATTTTTAAAGGATAATTTTAGTTTTTGGAAACAAAAAGCACTTAAATATCTCGGGCATTCTTAACAAAAAATATTCCATATTTATGACCAAGAGTATAGTAAAGTAAGTGAGAACCGAACCGTCAGTCTGAAAAGAAAAATCCAAGGACAATGGCAACGTCGGAAAAACGAAGAAACGAAGACATAACATGAGCAAGGCACAGAAAAGAAAATGAAGACACGCACATATACAAAAATGAACAACACGGACCCAATAAAAACCATGGGTGAGATCAGGTGCACCGGTAGAGTAGGCATCTCCTGCTTCTTATAAGACACTCGCCGTGTTGAACATGTCAACTCCGGTAGTAAAGTCAGATCCGGTAGAGGAAAATCAAACTTTAGTGGCAAAGAGAAAGAACTGTTGTCATCTGGGAAACAGATATCTCATAGCGGTCCAAAAGATCGTGATGTCGACCATAAAACTTCTGTAGTGATGACCTCAAGTTATGGGCAATATACCCTTGCTTAAGTAGCCTATTTGTAAGCAACCGAGCTCTATCAAGGTATTCACTGTATCGACCACAGGCCCTTGAGTAGCGAATGAGTTGGGAGATGTAAACTCCGTATGCTGGTGCTTTTGGAATGTTGCTACAAAGAAAGGGGAAGTTGACTATTGGAAAAATGAAGTCATCGCGTTTGTCATATAGCCTAGTTTGTATTGTAGCTCTTTTGCCAATTTCAAGATGAAGGTCAAGGAACGAGGCTGATGTGGAAGTATCTGTAGTATCCTTAATTTCTAGCTCTTTTGGATACATAAGATGAAGTAAATCACCAAAGCGAGGATTGTTTAGTGATAAAATATCATCTATATAACAGAAGCTGAAATTAAAGGACGGGGCCAGTTTTTTATCTTTATTTTGAAGAAGCCCTTCGATGAATTAAGCTACATATGAGTGGAGAAATAGATCGGCTCAAAGAGGTGCACAGTGTGTGCCCATTGGAATTCCGATAGTCTGTTGAAAAACAAGTCCTCCAAACTGGACAAATATATTGTCGATCATAAACTCTAACATTTTAATCACTTCTTCCTCTGTATATTTTTTTCTGTGATTCTGAGTCGTATTTCACAAAGTATATTTGTGTATAGTGATGCAATTTCAATTTCAGAATATACATAAATAATAAAAAAGAAATTAGATAAAATAAAATAAAAAATCTACGTCCACCTATAAAGCACTTATATAAATATATTTATTCTATTAATTGTGCTTTTTTGTTTTTTTTTTGTTTGTTTGTTTGTTTGTTTTTTTTTGTGTGTTTTTTTTCTTTTTGTGCAAAATAATATAATATTGCAAGTTAAATAGCTGTAGTACTTCCACTGTACCTGTGAAATTATGCCTTCTTTCAGGATTGTTCTAAGTATGGTATTAAGCAAGGTACACATTACATCGAGATCTCCGACATACACCTCTGATGGTATGATGAAAATGAATCCACCTAGAATAAGGCATTGTTTACGACCAAGATCAAAATAAGTAAATATATTAAATTGATTTCAAACTCTGTACTTTGTTTGTGAAATATTATTGTTGATGAGAAGATCCTCATATTTACATGTATTATAAATTGTATATATTATGGTCGGTTTTAAATAGGGCGAACAATGAAACTTCTGAATTTTTAGACAATAACAAAGGTGATAACGACATATAAGCTGAAATCTTTGATGGATAATCAGTGACTTCACCAAATAGTGAATAGGTTTTGATCACGTCATGGTATTGCTTTCTTTGTTTGTTTTAATTGATTGTTTTTCATACCACAGCATGAAAATTAACAAAACAGTTGATAAACTAATAGTAAATATACGTCAAACTTAAGTTGCTTACTATTGTATATATTCTGAATTGGCTTTTTTCAGAAAGTTCAAAAAGGGTTATGACAGAGCAGATATATCAGACTAAAGTGTCCGAAAATGTCGTTTACAGAGATTTAATTGTTGGCAAACCCAAATACGAAATAACTCAACGAACACTGTTTGGGATAAACTAATTTTACATGTTTTAAATGCAGTGGTTGAGCATCTCCGACATGAAAGTTTTTATGATAGTATGTAGGATCTGTTAAAAATCTGTAGTATAAATAAGATATCGGCAAATATAAGATAATAGTGTTTTCCATCCGTTTGTTGTAAATGTAATGTAAGAGGAAGATGATATTAGTGTTCTGTCTAAATAAAGAAAAGCCCCCCCCCCCCCCCCTCNCCATTATGTTTTAAAGTTAAATATTGTGTACAATTGAAATGTATGTGTCATACAAAGCAAATTCAACGAACTGGAAGCACTTATTATTTTTTTTTTGGGGGGGGGGGGTTAAATAATATAATTAATTTCGATTTATCATTAATTCCATTAATTCTGACTGCATAAATTGGTCTTAATACAAAGTTTGAAAACACGAAATGTGTGTGATTAAATATGTTGTTGCCAGCAAAAGTCTGGAACGGTTTTGTTTAGTTGAAATATAAAGACTATGCAGTGAAAACTTATATGTAGTACTAGTATACCGCAAAATAACATTAATTTAATAAAATGGAAAGCATAAATAAAACAAAAAAACCGACAGGAAATCCTTTAAATCGTTTAGTTTCTTTCATTTGTGGATCCAGAGGTTTCCGGAACAACGACAGTAGAACATATAGAATACCGAAGGAATAAAGAACAAGACCACATAAATCAAAGTCTAGAGACAAGGCAAAATCAAGAAATTCAGAAGATGGATGATCAAAGACGCTTCATAACCACAAAACACAGTCAACACAAATACAACAATTAAACCTAAAACACTATAGTGTTACTCAAAAAGGGGGACGTCATGTGCTCCGGAGGGGTAAGCACGTCCTCGGCTCTGTATACAACGACCTTCACACTGTCAGTGGTTCAATCAAGGGTAAAGTAGTAAGAATCGGTAATGTCAAATCCGGGAAGACGTGAATCTAGCTGAAAATGTTAGTTTTCATTGTGACACCGACATTTCATATCTAGTTATGATGTCGTGTTGACTGCAATACAATTTCTAAAGGGACAAAAGTAACAAGGGATAAACATAGCCCCGACTCAGCAGTTTTTGTGACAGTGCTTTTGCTCTTTCCATTTCGATTTGATCTGCAATGGTGCGACATAAGTTGTCGAAATTCGCATATAGAGAGCCTAAATCCACAGTAACCTCGTTATTTTGTAATTCAAAAGTCACTGTTTGAACTACGGTATCGATTTAATTGTAAAATATACACTCCATATGCTGGGGAGGTAGGTATGTTGCTGCTGAGAAAGACTGGAATTTCCTCTGGCTTTTTTTTAAATATTATATTCAAATTTAACCATAAAATTGAAAAGATATCGCAAAAATTTGACTTGGGCCGCATTGGAACCCCTTTTTCTTCAAGAGAAGTATTTGCCGGTGTCTTTTCGACATATTTTTTTTTTTTGCAGAATCATCGTACAAATTTTTTTTTTTTCAATAAATTAGTCCGATACTTAAAGGAATACATACATAATTATTTAAGGGTTAAGAAAAGTTAAATACCCAATTATTTACCTGGCTTTAGCTCTTTTGATCTTTGAGTTAAAAACAACTTCCAATCTGCCGCCGCTTGCTTCTTAAAGAGAATTTGTTCATCTTCATCACTTAATCTAGGAAACATGCTATTTCTCATCAAACATGGCCTACAAATACACACATACTTATCACTTTTATTCATGTTTATTCCAAAAATGTGCAATTTCAAGAATAAACAAACACGTCATCGTGTCTTTCTGAATACCTACATTTTAAGTAATAAAGTTCTAGAGAAGGTTAACAAACATGTTATGAAACTGATAAGGTATGTTGCAATCTAAGAATTAATATTTGCCAAATAAAATTCCGTGTTTTTTTTTCTTTTTTTTTTTTTTTTTGTTTTTTTTTTGTGTGTCTAATTCAAGGATACAAATGTTTCTGAAAATAAAATTAACTTTATCTTTCCGAACTGCGCTTAGTTTTGTTATTTTTGTCTTTTCGGGATAGTGGTAGTCTACCTGTATTATGGAAACTGGAGATAGAAAGGGGATTGAACTTTTGAAAAAGTTTCCTGAAAATCTGATTCAGGCTCTTTATTACTGAATTATACACAAAGTATCTGACAAGTCTTAACTTTTCAAAAATGAGTGCAATTTACTGATTAAGGGGGTAGACCCTGGGTATGTGGCGATAACTCTTTCTTTTTACTTCCATTTTACTTGCATGAATAAATGTCACCATCTAGAAAGGTATAACTAAAATTTCCAAATTGTAAAAAAAATATCACAAATTAAATAAATATACATTTTGTCATGTAAATCATTACATAAAATCAAGTTATTAATTACTAGCACATTAACTTAACAAATCCTGCAATAATATCTAAAAATAATAAAAAAATATATAAAACTTAGATTTCTTTCAAGGGAAGCACAGTTTCAGGAATTTTATTGATTTTTGCCTACTTTATTCTAAATGTTGAAAAAAATGCAATGGTAGATTTTTTTTCAGATTTTGGTATATCTTACATAAACTTATTTCCTTATGCAGAAAATAAATTAAGGGGGTTCGCTACTCCGTTTGAAAATAAATAGGATTTCAAATAATTGTGATTTTTTATTAGAAAATTAAAAAAAAACTAATTTTAGCGAAAAAAAATGATAGGTTGATGATCTCGTTTTTGAGCTTTAAGTGATTGAAAATTTGGCGGGAAACAGAACTCTCCGGATTTTTCTTAGGATTAACATTAGCAACGTTTGACCATTAATGATTGTGACAAAATAAATAAAATTTAACCAAATTTTAACAGAATGCTCATAAGGATGTATAAAATGAAATTATGGGGAAAAATTAGGGGGTCCATGTGCAAAAAAATGTAATGCTTTTAGATGAATAAAACCAGAGAATTCCGAAAATCTGACAGAAATTCCGAAACATGAGGAGCGAACCTCCTTAACAGTTACTTCGGTATTTTGTTATTCCTTTCTAATCTCAGTTTTTGGTGAAAATTAAACGACTCAATTTTTACAAGGAGTGTTTAATACTTATAAAAAACTGGATAAATTTTTCAGTCTGTATTACCCAAATCAGTTGTAATTCAGTTCAAACTATTGGAATTTATTATTTTATTTCATACTTACTTTTACACTTGTTTATACCATGAATTTTGCATTTTGGATGCTTTTATATCAAACCCAATTTCAATTAGAGCCTATTTTATATACAAGAAGCAAGTCCTGAACGGAACAAATAATATGAGGAAACATACCATCTTTGATGACCAGTAGACAAAAAACGGAACGATAAAAATTGTTGAAAATTGCTTAAAATTTATTCGGACATCTATAGATTTAATACTGTAAATATCAAAAAAATTAAAGGATTGGAAAACTTTAAGCCTACCCAGGTCTACCCTTTTAAATTTTTATATTTCTCGGCTACTTCAACAATTCAGTACTACATTTATCATATATAGTGAAAACACATAAAATTTACAGTCGTGTAAAGGGTTATTGCGCATCAGGCAATACTGCGCACCGTCATTTTTGCTATGCTATGGTTCTAAATTAAGTAGATGGTAGCAAAAGACAAACTGACAGGTTGAATCACAAACTTTACAAGTATTTTCTTTCGTGTGTTAGGTCATATCGCATTGACTGGTAATTTTTCGAATCACGGCTAAGAATATGTTAAACTACTTAATATTAGAATTTCATTGGTACCCCAACTTCCCCTTTATCTATTCCGTTTCTATTGTATGATAAATTTACAAATTAAACCTAGTACATGTAGACTACTAACTACATGACTATTATTTTGTAAAAGAAAAAAAAGACAAACCTAATTCTGAAAGAAGGGTGAAGGAGTTTTCGCTGCTTAGGTGGTGGCTAGCGTAAGGAGCCTAGTCTGCTGATAAAACATAATAGTACTTTGGAAGAAGAACCACTTTGATACTTTTTAGCCAAATAGTTTTTTCGGGATTAAAGATACAATAAAAGATGGATAAGATTCATTTCTGTAAAATATATCTAAAACGTCTGAAAACATTTCAGTTGTGTTGCCTTTCTGTGTGATATACTCTCAAAACGTCTTAAATTACATGAACTGCATCTAATGAACTGGAAGTACAACGACAAGTTCAAGATTTTGATGGATAAAATTGAGGACAATTCCAGGGTGTAAGCAAAGACTGAATAAAAAGATGTTCAGACTTTGTCCGATTTGATCAGGTCCGTGAAGTCGTAAAAGTGAATAACACCCGTCGTTTAATAATGAATCAAGAAATCCCAGTATATATTTGAGGATCATCTCGTTGCAAAATCACTGACAAACTTCCAAGAAAATTTCATCATAATAACTACAGAAAAAGCTTCTAATTACACACTGTTCTTAGGTAAGAAACACTATCTCGACTGCCTTGTTAAGAAATGGGTATTGACACTTCATCAGGAACCCCTACTTATATACCCCTATAATTATATCGAGGGGCGAGATTATTGAAAATCAAACTTAAGTTTAAGCATGCTTTGGCATCAAAACCGATGATGACAACAATCAACTCCCTAACATATACTGGGTACCTCAACTCCATAAGAATTTATACAAATAGAGATTCATTGCAGAGTCGTCCAGATGCATAGGCCTATACTTCTTTTATTGATCGCAGTCAGAGGTAGTCTGTTATTTATTGTGATATATTTTATTCCACGACGGCGTAAGTAGGTTATGGTGCACACTATATTTATATATTGTACCTTTGCAGCTCATCTTACCAACACATTATCATTCATATTAAATCAGATAGGGAATTTTAAAATTTACAAAGAACCAGTCCCAAACTTTGCCATAACATTCAAGCTCTTGGTTTTTGTACTCCTTTTACAATCCTACCATAAATAAACTGAAAACAGTAATTGCTAAATATCAATGTTTCTGCAAGAAATCAGGAGAACAGAGATGCATCTTTTAGTTGATGGGAAAGACTAAACATATCAAGATTTTAGAAATTTCGATCGACAATACATTTGTTAAATTAGGAGGCCGCGTTTGCCCACAGAGAATTGGATTTCCTATGGCAACTTACTGTTTGTCTATTTAAGATTAATATTTCCTTTGCACGTATGAGGTCAAGTTTTCACAAGGACATATTGAGAGAAAAATATTTAAAAATAGCCCAGTCCATAAATTTCAGCTTCCGCTACATAAACGATGTACTTTCTCTTAATCCAAAATTCCAGGAATGTTTATCATCAGATTTATCCCCATGAGCTTGAAATTAAAGAAACTACTGATTTACCTACATTGTACTTCAGCTTCGTGATTAGATATTTCATTACATATTGACGAAAACGGTCAGTTGAAAACTAAGCTTTATGACAAATGTGGTGATTTTGAAGTTTTTCCATCTTAGCATGAAACTTCACAATTTGAAAGCTAAATCACCACGCTTGTCATATTTTTCAGGACATTTTCCTTAAAAGTACTTTCTTTACCTTTTAGATAGATAATGAAGTCCATGGAAAGAAAAGATGAATTGTGCACTGCAAGATGGAAGGCACTGTTGATACATGGTTGTTGCACTAGCCATTGTAAAAACGTCATTCATTGACGAAACATCATCTGTTTAATATATCAAATACAATTACGTACAAAATTCTATATTATCTTTAAAACATAACCAAATACTATATTTTCTGAAAAATCTGATTTCTCTAATGCACATGAGAAAGTAGCAAAATAATCTCACGTACGGCTTCTCAATCATTATGGCAACCAAATAAAAATGAAATACATGTATATGTTTCACTTTTAATGTGGTTCGGCGGTAGAAGGAAAATCCTTCATAATTTAGCAATAGTTTGCAGAATTAAACTTAAAAAAAAATAACCTTCCAAAAAATGAAATAAAAATTAGGGATGACGGACCATATAAGCTCACAATCTTTCGCAATAAACATTTTTTAGTTGAAATTTTAAGAAAAATTATCTTTTTTTAAATTATAAAAATTACATCCATGAGATTTTTGATTGATATTTTTTATTGTTAGCCCTGTATTGAACTTCTAAAAACAGAAAGAAAATTTTTGGTGGTGGGGGGGGGGGGGGGGGGGGTTGGGGTTACGGATCTTATTATATAATTATTTCACAAAATTAGAATTCTTGTAGTGATTTCTTTGTAAAATATTTTTTGAAATTACCTCCGTTACTTAAATTTTTATTTCAAAGATCTTTACAGTAGAAATACTATTCTGAATTTTTCTTCTTAAATTAGTGCTAGACTTAGAGGAAAAAAAGCCTTTTATTTGTGTTTTAAACGAAATCTTTTATAGATTTGTCAAAATTTTTAAATGATTGTATATTTCTTTAATAACAAAAACCTATCAAAGCATGAAATTTGGAATCAAAATGGCGGAATACTACCGAACCACCTTAATATAGAAACTTATATAAGTAATTGATTAGCATGAGCTTATCATACTAAGAATAAAACACTTAGCAATGAAAATGGGTCGCCTGCTTAGGTTATTTTTCTTATATAATTAAAGGCCCTGTCACAATATAACGTTCTAGCCAACGTGTGCCAACGTTCGCGAATTTTTGAAAGAACGTTGGTACACGCCGAAGAAATTGAAGAAATCTGGTTGTTCGCATTCATAACGACAGTCTATGAACTACAACGCACGAAAAACGTATCCATAACTGGTATGCAACGCACACAAAAATTGTGACAGCGTATGATGACGTTTCAAAGGCGTTTTACAAGCTAACTTGGCGGATACTGAACGCTTCCGTAACGGTCTTCTAGCATTCATAGAATGAACGTCTGTATAGCGTGTTGACGATTTTTCGTCAGATCAGTTGGAACCTTTTCACCCTAATGACATTTGCAAAGGTAGAAATGGGTAGAAATGCTACCTAAAAATACGACAGATTTGCAGGAGGGATAGGTTCTTAAAAAATCACAAAATGTATTTTGAAAAACATATGTCATTCTAATGCTGAAAAACAGCTATATACATTTTTTGGAATTTTGTCTTGCTCTTTAACCATTATTTTCATGATAAAACATTGGCTCATATCCCAAAATTTAAAGAATATTTACATCGTATCTACCCCAGTGAACTTGAAATTAAAGAGACAACCGATACACCCGATTCTGCTTCATAAATCGACCTTTTGTTGTACATTGACGAACATGGATGTCTGAAATCTAGATTATATGACAAACGTGATGATTTTGACTTTCCAATTGTGAACTTTCCCTTTCTCTGCAGCAATATACCTGCATCCCCAGCATATGGAGTATATATTTCACAATTAATTCGTTACTGTAGAGCGTGCAGTACATACAGTGACTTTGTGGAAAGAGCAAAAGCACTGTCACAAAAACTGCTGAGTCAGGGATATGTTCAGCCTTTGTTACTTTCGTCCCTTCAGAAATTCTATGGCCAACACCACGACATCATGGATAGATATGAAATGTCAGTGCCACAAATAAAAACTGACATTTTAGCTAGATTCGCGTCTTCCCTGATTTTACATTACCGGTTTCGACTTAACCCTGGATTGACCCACTGACAGTGTGACGGGTGCTGTGCACAGAGCAGGACATGCTTACCCTTCCGGGGCACCTGATGTCACTCTTGTTTATTGAGAGTTCACACTGTTAGTGCTTTATTTTTTTGTGTTGTATATGTAACGTTCGTGTGTTTTGTGGGCGTGTGGTGTCTTTGGTCTTCCGTCTTTTGGTGTTCTTGCTTTTGCCTTGTCTCTGGACTTCGATTTGTGTAATCTTGTGCTTTGTTCCTTCGGTATTCTACTGCCGTTGTATCCTACTCCATTATTACAAGGACGCTCTTTTAGGGTAATTAACACGTTTAAAACAACTTTCAACATTTTCCGACGCACCCAACGTTCAACAACGTACGCCAACGTGTGTTGACGTTTATAACGTGATGAAAAACTGCCTCTAACTTATAACGCACACCAGCGTGTATGAAAATATTTTCGCACACGTTGGCGCTATGCGTTATAGTGTGACAGGACCATAAGACTATTACTCTTGTTTCAGCATTTTTTACATCACAAGTTCTCAAAAATGAACTGGAAAATAGGAAAGTCTTATAATGGAGCGACAAGGAGGCAAATTTTCCAAATTTTAATTACCCAAAAGCCACCTGGGCTTTTATTATCTTAAACGAAAGTGTAATGTCGTCGCTATCTGACATGGTCCAAACATACTTTATTTAAGGGTCAAAGGCCATAGCCCTGAGAGCTGTATTTTAAGTTTGCCGGGGTATAACTTACTAATCTTTTGACATAGTTTTCAGGTATTTGGCAAATAAATGTATCACAACAGAGTTGATTATTTGGTACCATTTGACTTTCATATGACATTCACCTTTGACCTTGAGGTCAAATAATTGGTTTTTAGTTTCAATACACAAAAAAATTGCTATGGAGTAGTCGTATTTAAACCGAGTTGAGAATGCATTAAAGTGCAATCTGTGCTGCTATAGCTTTCATTGAATTTGACCTCACTCAAGGTCAAACAAGGCAATTTTTCTTACAATGAATAGACCGGTACAAGCTTGACTAAGAACAAGTTATTTTACACACGTTTTTACTATTGTACAAGGTGTCTGCAACAATTATGACTCATGTTAGTCATTGACATTGAAGATGTATATCAATGTGCTTGTGTGTGTGGGGGGAAGGGGCATCTATATGATTTTTACATTTGACATTCACAAAAACACAGAGTACGACAGATGAATCATTGGTCTTTTGGACCTTTTGTTGACATCGACTGAGCTCAAGTTTTTTTGATAATAGTTGTCTTTTATTTTTACATTTTAAAGTATGTGACTTTATTGCGTGCTAATGAACTTCTACGCGATCTTTGCATTTAAGTTAAGAAAAGCTAGGTTTTCAAAAATCAAAATCTGCTTGGTTCATACTTGTTAACTTAAGAACTGTTTGTTATTCACTTGAACAGGGCTTCTTTTTGTGTAAAACACACAAGGTGATTCGTAAAGAGAAAAAAACGAAAACACATTGGCCCGTTGTGCAAACGGGGGGAGGGGGGTTCAACCCCGGAACCTTCACTTGGATACGCCAATGATGTCAAAGTCGTAAACAAAACTAGAATTATTATATATAATATGCTTTCCCCAAAATTGTAACCAAACGTTCTAAAGTTGACAAGCTTTATAATAAGGAAGTACATTTTTAAAACAGAAAACAACGATAAAAGCAAACAAACAGAATTTACATAGGTTCTTAACTTTGAAGATTCGCACAAAAGCAAAACAGGACGCACTGGTATATCTTTTGGAGTTTCTTCTGTAAACAATTTCTCACTAAATAACCTTTAGTGCAATATTTAGCAATTTACAATGAAATATTAGCCATTTGGATGTTTTATGATTTCAGAAAATTTAAGTTTTCTGGGGTAATCAATTAAAAGTGATGACACATATTTTGTGAGGTGAAGCTGTTTTCATCTTAAGAACGCTTTGCCGCTTCCAGTTTTTGCTTAGCATAACAGAGCTGGACTCCGATTTGACGCAACAAATACATTTCCGCATTTTCATATCTAAACTATACGAACACACCCAATACACAAACACAACCTTTTGTTAATAACACCTTTTTTTAAAAAAAGGTGAGCAAATTAGAACTTTATAAACACGAATCATGTTTTTTTTAGAATTGTACTTATGTCAAACATACACCAAACAAATAGGAATATTATTGAAATATCATTCAAAACAGACTGCCTGGTAAGGGGTAAATTATAAAATTATGACTAAATCGGTACAACACTGTTCAAATACGGGAATAAAATATTTTCAAAACATAACTTTTGATAAAAAAAACTTAACGTGGAGAAATGGTGTATTATGGAAAAAAAAACGCCAGTAGTTACGTGAAACAATTATCAAATCAGTTATGAGACATAATTAACAAAAAAGGTAGGTGCTAAAAAACATAAATTTTAATGCTTAATTTTACCAAGTTTGTAAACGGCCGTACTGGGCTATGTTTGAACTAATAAGTGTGTATGGATGCATAATTAAGTACACTATTACATGCTTATTGTTTCTGTTGTATTGAGTTTTAAGAATAACTGGTGAATTTAATAAAAGTTCATTCAAAGCAGTCCCGTGTGTATATTGAAGAGCAGGGTAACGTCAAAAATCTCCATTTTTTAAGTCATAAGGACCACAATTTAACACGATGACATGCATTCTCTGAGAGTTGAGATGTTGATAAATGATTTTGAGCAATAAAATTCCATGGGCTTTTGGGTAATTTAAACTCGTGAAATAAGCGACTTTTTACATTATTATGTTCATTTAGCTTTTATAGAAATGAAAATTTCATCGATGGCATTTTTCGTAAATATAGTATTATGATCTGAACTATTGTGTTAAGTAAATATATGTTAATCTTACCATCTAAATAATTTGAAAATTTACAAAAGAAATTCTGGATTAAAATTAAAGCTGGATCTAATTTTGCAGCAACATTAAAAAAAAATAAGACGGTCAATATATAATATATGAAATATCACGTCGAAAAAAAAACGTTATAAAAAGACCTTTCTGGCTCCACATTCAACCAAACCAGAATACTACACGTTATAATTGCCCCGATCGAATGCTCTGCAGCAGAGAGAAAAAAAAACAAAATTAAAAAAACAAAAACAAAAAAAAATTAAAAAAAAAAAATTAAAAAAAAAATAAAAATAATAATGAGCTAAAACACAAAAAAATTAAATGAAAACAAACAAAGCAAGATAAAAACCTAGATGTGTTTCAATAAGTCTGAAATTAGCAGATGACAGACCTTTTAGGAGAGGAACGGTACACTGTTTTAATGAAGTTTCCTATTAGAAAATGTATCTGTTTATTAAATGTGGCTCTATGTTCCCCAGATTCTTATTATTTATTTATGCATGTTAGTTGAATATTACTAGATAAATCAATCACTGAGGCTTCTGACTACTAATGACATTCAAGACAATTATCATTAAATTTCAGAGTTTTTACTGCAATATAAACGGTATAAAGTTTGAAAATGAGAAAAGCGTTTCTCATTTCCAATTCATATTTCTTAGTTTCAGATGTACGAGATCAGCTATATGTGTCTAATCAGTATTAGACAATTACTATTCAGATGAGCGAAGTTTGGATAAATATTCATGAAAACAAAAACATGATAAAAATCATATTATATACCATTTCCATAACCTCAATGTTTTTCCCCACTTTTGTGCCGCCTATTGAACCGTTTTTCTTTTTTCTTTTGTTTTTGTTTTTGTTTTTTTGTTTTTGTTTTTGTTTTTTGTTTTTTTTTTTTTGGTTTTATTGGTTGTTTTACGTATCGTATAGTTATGAATCTGGCCCTTTGTAAATCGGCTATATATATATAATTGTTCAAAACTAATGTTCAGTCCTTAGTACAATAATTTTAATGGCATAGTACTCTAAAGGGCATGACTGAAGAAAAATGTTAAAAAAAAGTAACCTCTATAGAATTCCCCAATACGTACTATTTTCTAAGTCAGTTTTCCACTACTTGCCTTTAAAAATATTTCGGAACAAAGCATTATAGTCATTCCCGAGTTGATCCTCAAAAACAAGTATTACTTCTGCTTTGGTTGTCACTGTTCGAATTTGTCCTTAAAAATAAACCATCGTCCATTGTATTCTACTTCTAATTTTTAAAATGTACAGAGGTGTTTCCATCAATGCACATTTCTTGCTTTAACTGCATAAAGTGTGTGTAAGTGATGCATGCGGTGCTATTTTAAACGTGTTTACTAGTTTTGCTGTATTGATTCTGTGTATAACCTTGATTCTAATATGGCTTCCTGTATAAGCTTTGTAAATAGAGTCATGTAAATAGAGTCATGTTATAATACGCTTAGCACATGCGCAAATGATACATAGTTTCTGTTGCATATTTTGAATCTATTTTTCATTTTAACTGTCAAAATCTACCATCCACTAACAAATTTTTAATTAAATTTGTTTCCGAAATTCATTATGGAATTTTTTCTACTTGAAAAGGAAATGTTCGGGACAAACTTTAATTTTCCTACTTGTGACGTCACAAATAAAATAGTAATGTCCGGTTCGTAAGCAGCGTTGGTTGGAAAGTTTTAAGAGGACTTGAGGCATTTTCTGCAGTTAAAATAGCAATTAAATCAAACAAAAGAAAGTTTTTATTGTATTTGTGGAAAACTTTTTGTCAGCCAGTTTGTTTTTAAAAATCAAAATGTTACGGGAACCATTAGATAGTCACTTTTTAGTCACCTTTCGGATATAAAATGGGTGAAATTTCCATATTAGAATCGAAATAAATCATACCCGCCAAATACTATATTGTCATTATAACATGGGCTTTTGTTGTTTTTTTGCATATTTTACCCCTCGCTAACGCTCGGGATAAAATATTTGCAAAAACAACTCAAGTCCATGTTATAATGACAATATAGTATGGCAGCCATGTTTTATTTCTTAAATCTATAACATGCTCAACATCGTTGTTTTGATGGTTCATTTCTTTTTAAGTAGCTTTTTATCAATTCTTTTTTTAATGATAAAAGTTCTTAACTACACAAAAATATCAATACATAGGGCGTTTAACAACGGCAGTATCATACCGAATGAAAAAAGATTGGGAATTACAAAAAGGTCAAACTCAAGAGAGATATGACAAAAATGAGAACACCAAGCAACAATGACATAAGAGAGCAATAAAATGTGGGAAATGATAGCAACATTCAAACCAAGGCACTTACAGTGGGAACTCCCATAAAACTGAGAGCGACATCAGGTGCTCCGGAATTGTAAGCATGTCCTGCTCTGTCTACATGATCTTTTTATTACTTTTTACAAACATACAGAAAATCGGAATGATTTCCGAAATGACGAATTCCACAGTGAAATCTTTGTCACACTTAGTTCCCACTGTGTTAGTATTTAATTTACTATGCGGGTAAAATCAAATCAGATCAAACCAAATATTTATTGTCATATAAACTAGAATACGTGTAGTTTGTGATATTAAGAAATACAACTAAAATAAGCAAGCAAATCAAGTAAGTGGAGCCCTACATATTATATAAAACAAGGGAAAAAATAGCGCATTATTAATACTTATGAGCCTCTTGATTAAAGGCAGCACAACTTGTCCATCAGCTGTACAATAATCTGCGATCACTACAGTCTTCTGATCCTTCAGCAAACTGCATGCTTTATCTAAATATAAATCTAATTTAAGATAAGACGTTTTCTAATATCTCACAATAATATATATTTTTATTCTAGCAAAAACACATAACGGTGGTAATAAAACAATGGCAGTAGAATACCGAAGGAACAAGGGAAGTGATGATCACAAAAATCAAAATCCAATGACATGGCAAACAAAGGAAAAGGAAAACCAAAAAGACAAAGCAATGACTGAGATAGCCACGGGACCCGAAAATAAAAAGACGACATAAAGAACTAAGGCACTCATAGCGTGAACTCCAATCAACAACAACAACAACAACAACAAATACTTTATTTGCGTTCACTCATGACACATGACAGTGTTACAAGAGGAAATTTACAATAGCTATAAGGAGATGACAGAAATTTCGATATATAACTTTTTAAAGCAAGACGCACATACATGTATATATACATAAATATACATAGTTATTTTTCATTTCATTGTAGAAATTGTCAATTATGTATTAGTTATTATTACGTAGACAAAAAAAAACATATACACTCCGTTTTAGTAGATGCTGTCCATGCTTCCGTGCAGCGTGCTGATTCACACATGGCAGCAAATATGGCACTGGATTCAAGCCATGTGTGTATCCTCACACTACACACAGCTGGACAGCACCCACAAAAACATATCAAAACATATGAGACAATATACATGATTTACAAATTGGTGCGTAAAAATACTTGAGTTGTTATAAGTACAGAGATAATAAGACATATACATGTTAAATGACATAATCAGTATATATATAAACAATTCTTAATAATACAAATTGTACATAACAGCAAATTGTGGAATGGTTTTGTGTTTTTCCTTTGAAGTAAAATGTACTATATATAAGATACAGTTACACTTAGGAAAGGGGAGGAGCTTAAATGAATGTCACAAATGTACAATAACTGATTGTATCTCCAGTTATTGAACGCCTCTGTATCTCCAGTTATTGTACACCTTTGAAAGTCAGAATATATTTTTAAAGGAAATAATTGCCGAAAACAAAATATTTTATTAAGAAAAAAAATCACATATTGTGAAAACATTTAAAATAAAACATTGTGTCACCTGAAAACAAAACTAGAAAAACAAACGCAGTCTGGATAATTTGGGTTGAAAAACGGTCAGTTTGCTTAACCAAGTCCTTTGTTGTTCAAAAAAGTCCTTTTCGCATATGCCCTTGCGTTTGAATTATCTCAGTTGCTCACATATAAGGAGATACATGTATCTCGGAAGATATTTAGCGCTACCCTGCCTTTGAATAAGTAATCCATCCTAGTGCATGGGCATGTCAGTGTGGCACTACTATATCTATTTATTGAAAACGTTGACGGTTCAGTAAGAATAGCCTTTTGTGTTGATATCTTCTT
>MJUU01068017.1:150676-179210 GCA_002080025.1 Modiolus philippinarum | reverse complement strand
ATACATGATTTACAAATTGGTGCGTAAAAATACTTGAGTTGTTATAAGTACAGAGATAATAAGACATATACATGTTAAATGACATAATCAGTATATATATAAACAATTCTTAATAATACAAATTGTACATAACAGCAAATTACGAAAATGATATTAGTAATTGAGAATGGGTCAGTATTCAATAAATTTAAAGTATATTTTCTAAGCTTCTTACAAAGATACATAATCCATTTAAAACTTTTTCATTACATATTGTTAATAGACCAGTCATTTTATAAATTGATGGATATCTTTGATAATAATCTGCAATAAATTTGTGTCGTAAATTTTCCACAATTCTATTGTTACATCTAAAAAAATAATGAAATTCATCTCCTGGTTCGTCAATATCACATAAATGACAAGTTCTGTCTTGTAGAGATAATCCCGCCCACCTACCCGTTTCAACTGGAAATTTGACATTAGAGCAACGTAATTTACACAGAGTCTTCCGATTTCTTGGAGAAAGTCGTAATAAGTATTTTTCTAGTCCAAATTCTGGTTTGATTCGCAAATAAAATTGTCCTCTACTGGATTGTTCTATACTTTGATACCAGCTTTGAAAGAAATTATCTAATAATTTTTGTTTTATGAAATATTTGATATCAAAATTGTTCAATATATATTGTCCATCCCAAATATAAACCAAACCAGTCTCAATAAAAATTGATATAATGTATTCAATCCACTTAAAATGAAAGTTTTCAGAACCATGTAGTTTGAATAACAATCTATAAAATAGCCCAGAGAGTTTGTTTGGACTTTGTAATAGTTTATTCCAAAAATTAAGCATTCTAATCTGAATTTGTATTTGTAATGGATATCTCCCGCTCTCCCCGTAAACCATATAGTTAGGCGTGCTCTTACGTATCCCGAGGACTTTTTTAACAAATTGTAAATGAACCCTTTCTATTTCCGTAGTATTTTCAAAACCGGGAGTTACATCAGGCGCTCCGAAAGGGTAAGCATGTCCTGTCCCGCTTACAACACCCGTCACAATAGCAATAAGGCATAAAAAAGAGACAGTTTCATATAAACATTGCAGCATTTACGTCCGAGCTCAAAAGGCTGTCAAATTCATCACAGATTAGAGATTGTTCAGATATTTTGATTTTTTTAGATGTTTAAGTAACAGAAGTTTTTAAATCATATAAGAGACTACATTTGTGTAAAGGCTCATATATTTTGCAGCATTTTAAACATTCTTTACATATTTTCCTTTTTTATATCAATCCAATCTCAATCCAAGGCCATTAAAAGTCATTCTTATATGGTACTTATCACCAGTTTTTAATGTAACAACATTAAAATCTTTTCATTATGTCAAACTGGAATGAGAGCTATAAATTTATCAACAACATACATATCGTCCTTGTGAAAGACCAACATTCAATACAATTGCATTTGAAGCCAAGTAAGTTACAACCTCGACAGACTGACACAGAAGTTCCAAAGAATCTTTCTGAAGATATAAATCCTATTTTGACCTCAAACTTTTCTTTCACATAACGATGGCAGGAGCAGTGTAATCTGTCTTATATGTCATTCGTAGAACAGCCAAATTCCTCGATGAGAAGTAAATCTCGCTATTCATGTCTCTAATTCTAACCGGTTGGTACCTACCAAATACCCTTTTACTTACAATTTTTAGCCCTGTATTAGGAATTTACAAAAATTTAGATATTGTAAGGTTTCAAATAGAATCGGCTTTCGGGTACTGACTACTGGGCTCGGGGACGAAAATCCGGCAAAAACGGACAAATTTCTACGTTGACTCGATTTATAGACAGTTTATATATATACCTGTGTAATACATAATCACATCCCCAAAATTAGACACCATATCTGAATGTTTCTTCATTACATCACCGTATGTTTTATTTTCTGGAACAAACATTTGTCCTCCTTTGATTTGAATTTCTTTTGAATTCATCCTGAGAATAGAAAGAATTTATCTAACAAACTTATTTTTAAAAAATTGAATATTAATGATAAAAAATATTATAATAAACTTCAGAGACACTCGGGTACGAAATCGGTATCTATAAGGAAAATTTAAATTTTCCTATTACAAACAACAATGTGAAAGAGAGTTCCTCAATAAAAACGAAAATGAAAAAAAGACAAAAGGGATTCGAGATAGCTGCACATGTTACCAGTGCAAGTAGTGTTAAACAAATTTCTTGGGGCCATTTAGGGCTTGTAAGTTTTTGTTTGAGGTTCCTCACTGTGTTGAAGATCGTACGGTGACCCTGGAGGCTTTGTTTTTGGTCGTTTTAACCTGGATATGGGATGTTGTCTCCTTGACATACACCCTATTTCCTTTTCACATCTGGGTACCCAGCCATAAATGTTGATGGCTACTTCTGACTTATTTTATCGATTTGTGCTTCGTAAATAGTTTCACTACTCATAGTCGGGATAACTTTTGCAGATCTTTATGAACTCTAAAAATTTGCCTCACTTTACACCACTACAACTCGCCCACCCGACTTTGAAAGTCATGAACACTACAGTGATTCTACTTTGATTTTTAAGTCCTCTCTATGATATCTTCAACGTATCTCACAGTTGGACTGTAAATATATCACTGTACTCATGATCTTATGAAAAAGAATGGAAATGGGGTAAATATCAAGGACACAACATCCCATAACCTCACACCATATAGCTAGCCCTAAATGGCCACAAAAAGGTAAAAAGGTGAATAAATCAATGGAAACAAACCACATTCAATAACTCGTATAACAAGAAACTAAAATTTATAAGAAGACAAGGACAAGCCAATGACCAACATATTCATGACTTGGGACAGGCGCAAAAACTGCGGAAGGGTTAAACTCAAGATATTATTCGAATTCATCGAAGAGGTTGGGTGTGGCTAAATTTTCTCTTTCTTATAGGTAAGTTCAAAACGAATAATCCCGATATAGTTGACCCGTGACCGGTCATGTCAATTAAATAGAGTAATACATTAAATAAAAGACGATAAAATGGCTTCCGTTCCTTACATATTTACTATCATAGAACATGCAGAAATTGCTTCGAATTCTAAATATAAGGTTAACTTTTGAAATCTATAAAGATGTCACTGTACTGCTGAAATAAGTCATTAATGGAGACCACTCTGTATTGGTTTCGTAACTATGTATCAATGACAGGTCAAGCAGGCCAGGGGATATTGTTAAAGGTGAACATGTTGCTCTAACATTCTCAGTGGGGTTGGAAACTGTCGTGTACAAGGATACTGTTAGCACTTTACACAAATAGTCTAAGATTTGTGACATAAAAAGAGAATTGTTTAGTCCAATATACTCAGTGCTTATGACTTTTAAAAAGATCCCAGTGCTTTCTACTTAATGGAAGGTTTGTAGAGAAAGAGCGTTGTCATCCCATGCACAATAATTTTACTGATTTTAGTACGACTAGTAGGGTGCCCAAGGTCCAAAAAGACGCTTAGTTTTCGAGTTTGGGTTAACGGAATCACACACGGCTAATTTTTGTTTTAAATGATAGAACAACTATTAAATTTCAAATTTTTAGCTGTCGTAGAAAGTTCCTGTGGTCACGATTGCTCCAAATTCGCCTTTTTTAAGGGTACCCTAAAACAGTGCTTGGGATATGGTATCTTTAAAGCTATAGAAAAAAGTAATGCTCTCTTACATGCTAATAAAAAGCTATTTACGGTAAAGTCCAGACCTGAAATATTTATTTGAATCATAGAATGCCAATTGTTTTTGACTGGTTTTTGTAATTCATCGGTATTAATATCGGGGTAAATTTGAGTCTAAATTAACGATATTTTCATTAAATGCAAAATAACTATGCTTTATTTCTGAAATATTCCAATTTTAACGAAAGTAAATATACGAATTGTACCTATGCTCCAAAAAATCATGGACGTAATGTCTACCGTTAAAGCGAAGTCAACAAATAAAAAGCCAAAATTTGCGCAAAACTTTCAAATTTTAGTCGATATGAACACCATGCCAATTGGTCATGTTCTTTTGAGTGTACAACGAAAGATAACTCTAATCATTTTTTGTCAGAATTACTTCACAAGCACAAGTCTAGTTAAATAGCGGGAATCTAGTAACAATTTTACATTGCTTATGTTTTGATTTTCCAAGCACATGTATTTATTTTCACGTTAAAAATCATTTTTCCATGTCATTTCAGATAATAGTATAAGGTTTTGTTTCAGTGGAAACGATCTTACTAGGATTTATGTCAGTGTGTGTTTTTTGGGGGAAAATTGACTTATTTATACCAATAACAAAAGTACGATTTATTTCGCCTAAACTTAGTTTATTTTTTAGCGGTTAGTTTTAAAATTAAATTCAAGCTTTCCTCTAAAGAAAAATCCTATAAAAGTCAGAAATGCGCAGTTCTTTCTATCCGAAAGAACCCCTCATATCACGGAGGTGCAAATATTCAAAATGACGGGCCTTTTAAACAAAATGCCACATTAGAAACTTGTTGAATAAAGACAACAGACAAATCATTATAAAAAGTAAAACTAAAGAACTATCCCAATAAAATTTACAACAATATTTGAATTTCGTTGCAGTTTCATTTGTGAAATCAAGCTCACTTTAAAATGCATCAATATTTTCCAAATTTTAGGAGCTGACATTTGACCCCATCTAAAATAAAATGTGACCAAATTCAATCTCTACAACATCGTCATTTCGATGCGCTTTGGTATCCTTTTTCCAAACATGCATAATAAAGGTGTGTGTTATTCTGTTAACCCAAAATCGGAAAAATCGTCTCTTGGGCACCCTACTAAACAGCATAATCCGCGGTCAACAAAGGCTCAAATTATATGAAAGTGAAGGTTTGTTAAAATCAACCCATACAAGGAGTCTTTCAGCATGTATGTAACAACCTTCATATGCACATAACGTTCAGTCCTTAGTATAGCTATTCCGTTTCAAAATCTTTGCAAATTCATAATTAAGTCTACAATTATTGCTCTATTTTTCTGTATTTCGTTATAAGCGCTTTCATTTTCTTGTATTCCGCATCTATCAATTTTATTTCACGCATTTCCGTACTGGGACCCCTCCCCTCTTTACCACCCTCATATTGATACCTTTGATATTCGATTTCGGTTCAATAAAACACTTATTTACTGGCGATTTGAACAATAGCAAGTTAATTGTTTCCCTTGGCACAAACTATTTCCCTCACCTTTTCGTCGGAAAAAAGTTGTTTCTCGGAAAACCATTAATTTGCTATTGTCCTAATGGCCAGTAAATTGGTGTACACTATAACACATTGTTGCTATGACCTTGGCCATATGTCTTTTATCACCTTTGACCTTTGGCTAAAATAGAATGTCTCTTTTTCATGAGGATTTTGATATATACTTTTCTTATGTAATCTGTAAATGTCTAAAAGTATTTTTACAAAAAACACTTTCTGTAAGTCTGTCAAAAGAGTCTTCTGAAAGGTTCAATCCAAATGAAACAATGTAGGACTTAACATTCTTAAAAAAAATTGCATATTACATTAAAACTTCATCAGCCACTTATTACTGTTTTCGAGAAAAAAAATTATAAAAAGGTTCGGGGTAAAATTTGACCTTGACTTGGAGTCCATTTTGGAGGCAAAGTCTTGCCATCATCAATGCTGTAGGTCCTGGTATCTACGACTAAATGTTAAGAAGTATTAAGCATTGACAGAAATTCAAAATCTTGCAGGGCCACTAACTAAATAAAATTTCATACCACTCAGGTTACGGTCAAAATCTAACGAGGTTCCGTAATGACCTAAAGAGAATTTTTCCCATTACTCTTCACTACCTATATTTTACGGTTTACTATTTGTTACGATATCTACGGGTTAGATAACTCAGGTTCTAAAAATATATCGGTGTCACTGGTTTAGTTGCTTCGTCCACTCGCTAATTTGATTGAAGGTACCAAGTATCAAATTGATATATTCCGACTCTTTTTCGCAATGGGTGACAGAAAAAATAATAGTTCCAGAAGAAAAACTTCCACCGTAAACTGTCTCTAAATAATCAAAAATATAAAAAGGAATATTTACATCAGATCTATCCCAGCTCAAAATTAAAGACACAACTGACACATCTACTTCACCTTCGTGTCTAGATCTTTTGTTGTACATTGACGAAGATGGACTTTTGAACTCTATGCTATATGACAAGCGAGATGATTTTAACTTTCCAATTGGGAACTCTCCTTTTCTTACCAGCAAAAAACCTACCTCTCCAGCCTATAGAGTGTAGATACCACAGTTGATTTGTTACTGTCGAGCATGTAGTTTGTAAAATATTTTTAATAGAGGAAAACAATGCCAAAAAAGCTGCTAGGTCAGTCTATGTTAGTGTCATCCCTCAAAAAATTTTAATGCGGTCATCATCATAGCATTTAAAGATATTGCGTATCAGTGTGCCAAGTGAAAGCGGCCATTTTCAGCTAGATTCGCGTCTTTCTAGATTTTACTATTTTGACATTTTTCTTGCTTGACTCATTAACAGTCTGACGGGTGCTGTTTACATAGTAGGACATGCTTATCCTTCCGTGGCACCTTATGTCACTCTCGATTTCATGGGAGTTCACACTGTGTGTGCCTTGCTTTTGAATGTTGTTGTTGTTTCTTTTCTATTTCTGTGCTTCGTAGCTGTGTAAAATCATTGTTTTCTTTGCTCCCGTTTTTGCCATGTTTTTGGACTTCGATTTTTGTAAATATCAGTCCATAGTTGTGTGTGCCTTCAGCTAGATTCACGTCTATCCAGATTTTACTATTTTGACATTTTCCTTAATTGACTCCCTTACAGTCTGACGGGTGCTGTTTACATAGTAGGACATGCTTATCCTTCCGTAGCACCTTATGTCACTCTCGGTTTCATGGGAGTTCACACTGTGTGTGCCTTGCTTTTGAATGTTGTTGTTTTTTTTATTTATTTATTTCTGTGCTTCGTTGCTGTGTAACATCATTGTATTCTGTATTCTCGTTTTTGCCATGTCTTTGGACTTCGATTTTTGTAAATATCACTCCATAGTTGTGTGTGCCTTCAGCTAGATTCACGTCTATCCAGATTTTACTATTTTGACATTTTCCTTAATTGACTCCCTTACAGTCTGACGGGTGCTGTTTACATAGTAGGACATGCTTATCCTTCCGTAGCACCTTATGTCACTCTCGGTTTCATGGGAGTTCACACTGTGTGTGCCTTGCTTTTGAATGTTGTTGTTTTTTTTTATTTATTTATTTCTGTGCTTCGTTGCTGTGTAACATCATTGTTTTCTGTATTCTCGTTTTTGCCATGTCTTTTGACTTCGATTTTTGTAAATATCACTCCTTAGTTAATTCAGTATTCTACTGTAGTTGTTTTAGCCTAACTCAACATTCGTTTACATGTAAGAGTAGACAGATGGGACAAGAAACAAACTCATTAGGAATAATTTAGGATATAAAAGATGTAATGAAAAAAGAGAGTGCAGAATTTTATGTGTAAATGACGCTAAAATGAATTTCCAGTTTTTTTTATTATATTTTTAAAAAAAAAATGTGTTAATGGGAATCACATATTACAAGAAAAATATAGGACCCCTTAAATTAATTTCTGTTTGTTGCTTATACACAAACTGGTCGTAGAAATGATTTGGAATGGGCTGAAAAAAATAAGTCATACACAAATGTATGGTTGAGAAGCCAATAATGAATTGCTTAACAATCATTTGGCGGAAATAACCGAAATTTAAGTTTTCATATGAATTTAAATTTTTCTTACAGATAAAACCCAAAAGTGTATAGGAATATAAAATCGTTTTACCTTCCACAAAATTATATGAAGAAAAGAAATATTATGAAGTAAATGCACCTAGAAAAAATTCTCTACAAAACATATTAAAATTAAGCAAGTGGAACAACGCTATTTTTGTTTTTTTTTATCTTAAAGTCATCAACATCAACAATTAGCAAAAACACTCATACTTAAAATAATTTGAAGACGGCCCCTAGCATCGGCTTGAGCGGTTTCACTTGCTGCTATATCCATTTCCCCGTATTGCTATTGCTGTCCGTTGTCATAAAATCAACATAAAATATTGAGCAAAGTACTTTTAGTATAAGTCATTCTTTGCATTTTAAAGAAATTTATTGTTAATCACTATTCTAATCTCTTAAAGATACTGAGCCCACCTCGTGTATTAAACGCGGTAGATGTCTTAGTACTTATTTTAACATCCTATTTCGATAGTTTTTTTGGTAATGAGTACTTCTTTTTGACTAAATTTGAATGTTGGCTTTTTATAATTGATTTCAATGCTACTATTGCGAGGTTTCCCCTTACAACATGTGTACAGCATAACAAAATTTACATTTTTATTATGTAACATGGGTATTTTGTATTTCGTATACTGTAATTCTGAAATTGAAAAAGACAGTAGAATATTGCAAAAATCTTCACAAAGAAAACAAAAACTGACATTATATGCCACACGATAAAATTATGAATATGATTAAATACGCTTGTAAAAAATTTCAAGTTCTTTTTGAGTTTCTGTGAAATGGTAGATACAATGTCGAGAACTGAGTTGTAAACCTTTAGTTCTGTACATACATGTTTAACAAATACGTATATTGTCAATAACCAATGACGTCATAGTAAAACAAAACAAAAACAAAACAAGGACGTAATGATTTTCTTCTCGCTCTTTTTTAATTCAAGAGAAAAAATACGTAAGCTAGTATGGATATTTTCCTCCTAAGAAATTCTTATTTTATGAATAAAACAGGTTTGAAAATAATCGATTAACTACTTACCTACTTGTATTTCATTCAGAATTTCAAATGTACTATTTACCATAAGTTAAATCAAAAAAATGAATTAATAAAATATATGTACTATTACGTACTATTATATAATTATGTAATTTTTCCATGCACAATCATTAAAAGAACACATAGGGCACCAACATAGGGCACCAACCTATGTGCTTAAGGGTCCCCTGGATTCTTGCATAGTCTAATTTCGAAAATATTTTTTATTTGATTGATTTTGTCACACAAAACGTTTTCGTTATCACAAACTAGTTAAAACCTTTACTAAATTTTATCATCGATATAAAGACTTAGTTCATAAATACAATGCAACCTGTAAACATCTAATCAAGGCTGGTATTTCACATCCCTTATTTTACGGTAATGTTTTACATAAGAGTAAAAAATACTTAAACTCGCCCAACAAACTTATAAAACCTTTAAATCGTCTAATTCATAAGGGTTATAATTACGGTATTGTCGTCAAAGCATTACGTATGGCCTTCTCTGGTATTAACATTGATTTTTTGATAGGGTCTTGGCATTTTAACTAAACACATTCTAAATTTATAAAATCTGTATAGCATGGACACGGATTATGTATTCCGGTATATGCATGAAATCATTATCCTAAACTGCTCACAGGAAAGGATCTTGGTGGAAGCTGTATACTGGGGGTACATAACTTACTTTGTCAGTTGGTAATGGGTCTGGAGCTGGCATGTCAGTTAACTGCTAGTAGTCTCTTGTGATTTTATGTTTATGTCCGTATATTTTGTTCTTTCGGTTTTATTTTTCACAATTGACTCAGTCCTGTTGCTAACTGAATTTTACTGCTGTTATGATTGTTTTTTTATTTATCACATTGGCTGTAGGGGAAGGTCTTGGTCAAATAAAACTAGTTTAACCCCGCCGCAGCAGGTTTGCGCCCGTCCTAAGTCAGGAAATTTATCAAGCCTTTGTGTGTTTTGTCTTTTTTTCTAGTTAGTTTACTTTATGTCTATAGGAGTCTAGGATGATGTTTATTTCGCTGAACTTGATTATTTTTTATTCAGGGTCCGACTCCGACCTACCGTTGGGTGTGGGGTTTTCTCACCTTTCACTATGGTGGCTTTGAGTTGTTATTACTCCCCTTTGGGTCGTTGTCTCTTTGACACATTCCCCGTTTCCCTTCTTTTTTCTATAAAATTCCTTTTACTGACATTCTTTAGTTAAACTATTATGATAATCAAAGTACAGAGTACTGTCATTCGGCTTTCCATGTTGATTTGTAAAAAGGAATGTTGTATAATTTCAAAGAAAATACAAAATACAACCAAGGAGAAAGAGAGACGAAAATAATTTTGATGATAAACTGTTCACGCACATTACATGTATCAGACTATGCTTTGAATTTAGTTATTTTAAAATGTTCTTGTCATTAGTAGTCCATCCTGGGAGTCCATAAACATTTCCGCCAAAATTGGTGAAATATGTGACGTTCTTAATAACCACCTGGTCTGGTCAACTGGCGATTTCTTGTTACAAAATGACAAAATAATTATTGTTATTTAATTTAAAAGTGTCCGCCGTGAAAAGTCGTTCCAGTCTTACAATTAATATAGTCTGAGGATTCAAAGCCTTGTGGTCTAAAACAAAATATAACACACCTAGACACTGTTTCAGAGCACACATTTTGGGTTTCATTTACATGCAGTTGTGTGGTCCGATATTATAATACAAACGTATGAGTGGCCATTCATGTCATTGGCGGTATAAACTTACGGTACAGAAATTTTCATACCGTTAAAATAAGTTTTAACGCGTTGATTTTGATTTTCAATGCGTTGGTTTTGACTTTCAACGGGTTGATATGAAAAACTAACGCGTTGATTGCTAAATCATTCGACATAAAAAACCAACGCGTTGGTTGTGGAAACTATACGTTGGTTTTTAATTTTAACGGTATAGTTTCTTCTCTTTTCTAATACTCGACAACCAATCAAAAGTGTCGTTGCATGATTTTTTCGAATTTTGGGGATGGTGTATAAAATGTGTAACCCGTACCGGTACCAAAAATCAATTTTTGTGAGTTATGACTAAACTTAATAAAAATTTGCATATTTCAGGGAAATATGTTAGTTAATGTTTATAAACAATAATTTTTGCTAAACTCATTCTTTGAAAGAAGTAATGAATTAAGTGGCTTTCGGGTGACTAAAATGTGTAACCCGTACCACAAAATTCCCGTACCCAAATCTGAAAAAGATTATCATTTCTTTGTTATATGTAGCAAAAGAAGAATATTTAAACATGTAACTGTATAATTAAATTATGAACTTAATTATTTTTATTTGCTTATTCAATTTTAATTTTAATTAATTCAATTCTAATGCCGCCCTTGTCAAACGTCCCCTGATGTATTCTGCATTTAAGTGATCATGATAAAAACTTAGTTTGGTGCACCAGACATGGCTAGGTTAATTTATAAATAAGTCAGGCCTATCGTTGTTTATGTTTGTCTTTTGTATTTTAGTGTGGGTTTTTTTCTTGTGCAGTTCCTATTTACTTTCTGGCATGTGGCTATGTTTTTCGGCCATTGTAGGTGTTTGCTGTTATCTTTTTTATTCCATTTTTTATTCCATTTTACAGAAATATATCATAGAACCAGAATTTTTAATGCATTTGATCTATCATTACCTTTCCTTCAACGTCCCCTGGTGACTTGTGTATTTAACCAAATTAAACAACTTGGTTTAGTGCATCAGTCACGGGTAGGTTTATGTGTGATGATACGAAGAAAAAAGTAAATAAATGAGTAAATTAAAGTTAGAAAAATTTATTATAGAACCAGAATTTCCAATAAATTAGCTCTATCATAACTTTTTTTCGGCAACGCCCGCTGCGAGTGATGTTTTAGGGAAAAAATACATTTTACAATCTTTTAAAATAAAAAGTGACAATACGGAATGATTTAAGAATCTCAAATTTTAATATGTTTAATTTTTACAATGAGTTGTTTTGTGAATATGTCTAAAAGAATGTTATTTTAATAATATTTTATGATGATTGCGTCTTTTGATTCACAAAAATGTATTTGGGTACGGGGATTCTTGGTACGGGTACGGGTACAGTTTACACATTTTAGACACAATCCCCAACATTCGGAACAATCATGCAACGGCGCCTTTGATTGGCTGTCGAGTATTAGAAAGTATAAGAAACTATACCGTTGAAATTAAAAACCAACGGTATAGTTTCCACAATCAACGCGTTGGGTTTTTATGTCGAATGACTTAGCAATCAACGCGTTAGTTTTTCATATCAACGCGTTAAAAGTCAAAACCAACGCGTTGATTATCAAAACCAACGCGTTGAAAATCAAAATCTACGCGTTAAAACTTATTCTAACGGTATGAAAATTTCTATACCTTTAAGTTTATATCGCCAATGACATGAATGGCCACTCATACAAACGTCGTACAAGCGATGCCATGATATGTTGCATAACTAAGTTTTGTGTATTATAAACGTTTACATCATTGATCCTTCCGAAGAAATACATTCCGGTGTTCTTTCATTCCCGTTTTTTAATATGCTCCCATTAATGCATTGTCTGCATAAGTATTCATGTTTACAGTCACATTTGGAAAGACATCGGCATGTAAATAAGCAATTTTTACGCAAATTTATAATCTGAAGATGTACATGTATTCGTACTCGGGATAATTTCACTTTCGACAGCAATATGAAGTTAAGCTCATAAAAAGTTAAGATAACATGAAGCACCTACATAAAAAAAACTAACAGTCACAGACTCAATCCACAATGTACATTGTAAAACCCAAATGAGAAAAGAACTAAAACAACGATATATAACTCTTGGTAGACGGACTTGTTATCATTCTTTACAAATTTTTGGTTGATGGTCTTGGAAATGTTTGATGTGATCTGTACTGAAGAGACATAAGTTGTCGAAATGACTACATAAATGGCTCCTTAGCCAGCTGTCAGTAACTACGAGCATTTGTCCGGACAGTACCTGTGTGTATTGTCTTCATGTTTTATGTACCTCATTGTAAGGGTATTCATCTTGATAAGTTGGACTTTTTTCTAGTTTGATTTTTACTGTGAGTCTTTTTGTGTATTTATTTTTAAGCCATTCACCACAATAGTGGGAGGGGTCGGATCCAGGAAAACGAGTTTAACTCCCACCGCAATTTTTGCGCCTGTCCCAAGTCAGGAATTTGTTGGTCATTGGCTTGTCCTTGTCTTCTTATAAAAATTTAGTTTCTTGATATTCGGGTTATTAGATGTGGTTTAGTTCTATTGATTTATTCACTTTTTTACCTTTTTGGGGCCATTTAGGGCTTGCTATATGGTGTGAGGTTCCTCACTGTTGTGAAGACCGTACGGTGATCCCTAGATGCTTTGTTTTGGGTCGTTTTAACCTGGATGTGGGATGTTGTCTCCTTAACATTTACCCCATTTCCTTTCTTTTTCATATAAATATAAAAAAAACAAAATGAACACATGTACAATAACTTCGGCATTTTGTTACATGTATTAATTGCAGGCATAAGCAAAAGTCACTGGTAGGGTAAAACCGATTTAGGGGCACCCAAACTTCCCGTTTTTCTCTTTTCTGTTTATTTTTTGCAGGCATAAGCAAAAGTCAATGGTAGGGTTAAACCGATTTAAAGGGACCCAAACTTCCCGTTTTCTATATTCTGTTTCCAAATAGTTTAATAAACGTGCGAATAAAACAAACTGAAGGAAAATTATTAACTGCAAGAACATTATCCTTGAACAGGAATAATAAGTATTTATTGGTTGGATTGTAACAATCGTGCTAAAAATTGGACCTCTTGACTTTGACATATGGCCCGGTTTATAATACCGTTTATGTTTCACATGTGCATTAATTGTTGCAGATCTTTTAGTTCGTACCAGAATGTTCGACATTGTGACCTTTGACTTCAGCAACATAGGCTTTAATATTTTGTATATCGTTTGAATGGGAAAATACATAGCTTTCATATTTTCTATTTGCATTTCTGATTGCAAGACCTTCCAGTTGATAGTAGATTATTTGACTTCTTGACTTCGTGAAATTGACTTTTACACCCTTTTTGTTTGTTGAAAATAAAAATTGCTCTTTATGCTTGTGAATTTTTAGTCCTTTTTCATTCAATTTTCATTATCTACCTTTTATTCAAAGGCTGATATTTCCAGATGCACTGTATGGAAGTAATTGCATTATGTCCCTTTTCCTTGATTTAAGCAGTTTGTAGATAATTTTTCAAAGAGAAAACAATGGAGGCTAGGTTGTAAAGAAAATACATACAGATATCTATCGAATTAGTGAGACATAATTTATGGGAAAATAAAAAACAGACATACATGTAAAATGATAATTAAGAATGCCTGGCTAAAAAACTGCAAAAAACTTTTTCCTTGTCCATTGAATTGCAAGACTTGATGACCCTTTAAACAAAGGAAACAAAACATTAGGTGTTATGCTTAGTTTGTGAGTACTAGAAAACGGACCTAGGCAACGATTTATAAAATGTTTGTTGCGGCTTCTCTGCTGAAACAACGGCAGTAAAATACCGAAGGAACAAGGGAAGCGAAGACTACAAAAATCGAAATCCGAAGAAATGGCAAAAACAGCAACAGAGAAAATCAAAGACAAAACAAGGACGTGCGACAGCTACAAGCACGGAAAAACGACATTCAAAACACTCATAGTGTGAACTCCCATGAAAACCGGGAGTGACATCAGGTGCTCCGGAAGGGTAAGCATGTCCTGCTCCGTTAGCGGCACCCGTCACACTATCAGTGAGTCAATCCAGGTTGAGTCAAAACCGGTTATGTCAAATTCGTGAAGACGTGAAATCTAGCTGAAAATGTCCGTTTTTATTTAGGACACAGACACGTCATATCTGTCAATGATATCATGGTGACGGCCATAAAATTTCTGAAGGGATGAAAGCAACAAAGGCTGAACAAATCCCTGACTAAGCAAATTTTTGGACTGTGCTTTTGCTCTATTAAAAAAGTCGCTGTATAAACTACATGCGCGACAGTAACGAATCAATTGGAAATGTACACTCCATAGGCTGGAGAGGTAGGTGTATTGCTGCTCAGAAAGGGAAAATTCACAATTAGGAAGTCAAAATTATCACGTTTGTCATATAGCTTAGATTTCAAACGTCCATCTTCATCAATCTATATAAACAGATCTAAGTACGAAGCTGAAGTAGGTGTGTCAGTAGTCCCTTTAATTTCAAGCTTATTGGGATATATCTGGTGTAAATATTCCTTAAATTTTGGATTATTAAGAGAAAGTACATCGTCTATGTAGCGGAAGCTGAAATTAAAGGACTGGGCTAAATGTTTTTATTTTTTCTGTGTTAGCCCTTGTAAAAACTTGGCCTCATACGAGAAAAGAAAGAGATCAGCTAAATGCGGCGCGCAGTTAGTTCCCATGGGAATCCCGATTGTCTGTTGAAAAACGCGACCTCCAAATTCGACAAAAATACTATCTATTAAAAATTCCAACATCTTGATTACGTCATTCTCCTTGTACTTCTTGTTTGACTCAGTAAGGTTCTTTACAAAATATGTTTTGTCTTTCCCTACTACTAAGTAAGTGTATCTGCGTTCTCCGTTTTTAGTGCAGAAACATCGATGTATCAAATCAGAAATTATTGTTTTTAATTTATTGTAAATACAGTAATTTAAATAACGGCAGTAGAATACAGAAGGAATAAAGGAGTGGTATTTACAAAAATAGAAGTAAGTCAAAAGACATGGCAGAAACGGGAACACAGAAAACAGTGACCTAAGACAGCTACAAAGTACATGAATAAAAAACACAACATTCAAAATCAATATACTGACAGTGTGAACTCCCAAGAAATTGAGAGTGACATCAAGTGAATGGCTTAGCATGTCCTGTTTTGTTAGCCGTTGATTGAATATTGATTTAAGTTAAATGCAAAGACGTTTCAGCTGGCTCTGAATCAGAATGATATTTTGAGACGAATGTCGTGTGTTCCATTTGACTGATTTTCAATGTGATAACTAATTTTTAACAAGCATATCTTTATTTTTCAGCTATTCACCGCAAATAGGGGGAGTATTCACTTTTTTACCTTTTTGTGGCCATTTAGGGCTTGCTTTATGGTGCGAGGTTCCTCACTGTGTTGAAGACCGTACGGTGACCCCTAGATGCTTTGTTTTGGGTCGTTTTAACCTGGATATGGGATGTTATCTCACTGACATTTACTCCATTTCCTTTCTTTTTTATATATCTACTCACATTTCAATCATTTCATCCACATAGCCAAGCAAAGAATCAATGCTTTTATTGTTCTGCTTCATCTTGAAGTCAATGCGATGTTTTCAACAATGCGCATTGCATGTGAATCAATACCAATATGTACAATTTTCATTGCAAAAATCAGATCAGAAGCAAAAAATATAATGGATGATAAAGATAGAGATACCAATAGAATAGGAAAATAAAATAAATGAGTTCTATACAAAGCATTTAGGTATGCAAGTTTTCGTGCCCGCACCAAAGCGCTAGCATACTTTGCTTGTTAATACCCTTTTAAGATAACACTTCACTAACAGAACAATTTATCTAGGTTCGGCATATTTGAAACACTTTGTGTCTCAACATTCAAATAACTAAATACCGAACTTTCTGTAAATTTGGTTTCTGCATGTGGCCATTTCGACAACTTATGTTCTCTATAGTGCAGATAAAATCCAAACATTTATGGCCGTCACCACGATTTGACAGACCATTACAATGTTTCTGTTTCACAAATGAGAACAGATATCTTTGGGTAGATCCAGAGTTTGTTACCGGACTGACTAACACCAACTGTGACGAAATCGGACTTTTCAATGGCAGTGTGACGGGTATCACGCGTGGAGCAGATCATGCTTACCCTTCCGGAGCACTTGATGATACCTCAGTTGTTAAAGGGGTTCACATTGCAAGTGCTTTAGTTTTGTGGCGTTTTGTTCATTTTTGTTTGTTTGTTGTGTCTTTGTCATACTGTCTGAATTTGTGTTGCTGTGAATTGCCTTGATTTTGGATTTTCTTGCTTCGGTATTCGTTTGTCGATGTATTAGAACACTATAAATTCAAAGAGGGCAAATAACCAATATAATCTAAATGGAAAGGCAAAAGTATTATAGGACAGATCCTTGCAACAAATTACCATAAGTGAAGATATTGCAAATTTCGAAATAAATCGGCTTTCGGGACAACAGAAAAGTACCGAATACTGAGCTAATCAACACCTTCGGGGACTAAAAGTCCACATGCAAGGGCATTGATCCAGTGGTAACAAATAACTAAATACCGAACTTGCAATAAAGTTAGTGAGAACTGAAACGTCAATCCAAAACGAATGATCCAAGGACAATGGCAACATCGGAAACAAAACAGAGACACAACACGAGTACGGCACAGAAAAGAAAAATGAAGACACACACACAAAGATGAACAACATGGACCCAATAAAAAAAACAATGGATGAGATCTGGTGCACAGTTAGAGTAAGCATCTCCTGCTTCTTACAAGACATCCGACGTGTTGAACATGTCAAATCCGGTAGTTAAATTTGGTTTCTACATATGGACATTTCGACAAGTTATGTATCTTCAGTGAAGAAAAAATCTAAACATTTGGAAGACTATACATTCAAAGATGTTTAAAAACTTAAAGAGAGAGAGCAAATAACCTATGTCGATTATATCACAATACTAAGTTTGTATTTTTTTTTCAAAGGCTTAGAAAATTTTTGATTTCCTTTTTTTAAAGTTTATAGTCATTCTTTTTAAATTGCCCCCCCCCCCTTTTGAGCATATATGGCTCGGTTCAGGAAGATTACTTTGGAAAAGGGTTGTTCAGCAGTTATTCAGTGACAGACATGTACTTCATTCTGTAACGTAAGATTTAAAAAATCCGATTGTGAATATATATGTTCTAATTCCTTTAAAACACATTTTAGTAATATAAAACAAAAGAACTCAATTAGTTGGTCTTGTTTTGATATGATTTCAGCACTTGAATTTTTACTTGGCAATATACTGGGATTCATTCGTTTCGGTAACTCTATCGCCAGGTCATAGCAATTCCTATGGGTACCAATTGTTCACCACTTATAGCAGACCTCTTTTTGTACTGCTACGAATCTCATTTTATGACCAACATCAGCAAAGACCCATCTAAACAGCATTTAATTGAAAGGTTTAACAACACTTTCCGATATCTGGATGATATTTTAACTTTCAATAATGACGACTTCAATACGTTTTATAAGGATCTACCTTAAAGAACTTACTTTGAATAAAGCCAATTCTAATAATCATCATTGTCCGTTCTTAGATATCAATTTTGATATAACGAATATGAAAGCTTATTTGGTTCATATTCATGATGAAAAAAAATAATTTAAGTCATTCCCACGACTTGTTAAGTCTTTCTAACGAGTTGCAAAGTTGTTCCCACGAGTTGCAAAGTCGTTCCCACGAGTTGCAAAGTCGTTCCAACGACTTATCAAGACGTTGTTAAGTCGTTCCCATGACCTCTACAAGTCGTTCCCACAAATTCTACAAGTCGTTCCCACGAGTTACTAAGTCGTTCCCACGGGTTGTAAAGTCGTACCCATGAGTTGTAAAGTCGTTCCCATGACTTCTACAAGTCGTTCCGACGAGATGTAAAAGTCGTTCCCACGACTTGTGAAGTCATCCCACGAGTTGTGAAGTCATTCCCAAGAGTTGTGAAGTCGTTCCAACGACTTCTAAAAGTCGTTTCTACGACTTACTACCTCGTTCCAACGAGTTGCAAAGTCGTTCCTACGAGTTTCAAAGTTGTTCCCATGACTTCTAAATGTCGTTCCCATGATTTACTAAGTCGTTCCCACGACTTACCAAGTCGTTCCCACGAGTTTTGAAGTCGTTCCCACGAGTTGTAAAGTCGTTCCCATGTCTTCTAAAAGTCGTTAAGTTATAAAATGGATGGAGCTTCGCAAAGCGTTGCAGTATATTTGCACAAATGTTGGTACAAAACTTGGATTTGTTGGATTCCGTTAAGTTGTGGAACGTAACAAATAAATCAACCAAAATCTGAGAGAAAATTAATCGAGTTAAATTTTTTTTCTGTTTGGTCTCCTTTGAGCCCCCTGTTGTTTTTTTAAATCGGTATTAATTATATAATTTATCTGTTAATACTCTTCATATGGGACCTTCAGGAACAAATGCATCAAAATCCATCCCCACTGAAAAATAAAAATATAAAGTTCTTTTCTTCCGTTTAGCCTCTGTGTGCCACCTGTTTATTGTAAGCAGTGAATGAAAAGAAACCCATTAAAATACGAAAAAACATAACCTTAGAGGTTTTCAGGGGGGGGGGGGCTTGGGCGATTTTGCCTAGGAAATTGAATTATATTCATGAAAATCTCGAACAAATTACTTATTTTTATCAGTGTCACCTAATTTTATTTATTTCCATTTGCAACAAAAATATATATTCTTCAAATCAAAATTAGATTATTTACTTTCATGAGAAGTAGAATTATTATATTTATTTTCACTGGTACCAAGATTAAATTCTTTATTTACAAAATCGCCCAAGACCCCCGCCCCTGAAAATCAAATGGTCGTCTACTAACTGTAGGCCAATATGTGAAAATATACAATTTGGCCCCATTGCTCCTAATTCTGAAGCGGATGGGAAACAAACCACAAATTATAACTTTTCCTTTGTGCTAAAAAACATTATACTTTTGTATTGATCCATCAACTAGAACAAATTATCTATCAAATCATTTGTCCGCAGACATCGAAGACGGCGACTGTGCCAAACCATAATACGACTGCTCTTTTTTTCGGTCATGTAAAAGATATATATTTAATAGTATTTCCGCCTTTAAACTGACGGAGAAGCACACTGAACTTTTGGAAGTCTGCATGTTGATTCTTATGTGAAATATGAAAGCATCCTATTTTTTGTACTCAATTAACAAAATTTCATCTGTATTCCCTGTAGCTTATATTAACGTTACTGGTGTGTTAAATATGACTATTGAATTTAATATGAATTTTCGAAAAAAAAAAACAAAAAAACTGAAAGGCTCAGATTCTTTGTTGTCAATTTTTCATCGTAATAATAATTTTCAGTGGGCCTAAATTCGCACATAAAAAAACCGCGAATTAATCTTTCAAGCTTACTTACTAAAGTGACCGACCAGCCTTTTATATTGAGGCCAACATTTAATAACTCGTTGGAACGACTTTATAACTTGTGGGAACGACTTTTAGAAGTCGAGGGAACGACTTAGTAAGTCGTTGGAACGACTTAGTAAGTCGTTGGAACGACTTAGTAAGTCGTGGGAACGACTTCACAACTCGTGGGAATGACTTTATTACTCGTGGGAACGACTTCACAACACGTGGGTACGACTTCACAACTCGTGGGAACGACTTAACAGCTCGTGGGAACGACTTTGCAACTCGTGGGAACGACTTTGCAACTCGTTGAAACGACTTAACAACTCGTGGGAACGACTTTATAACTCATTGGAACGACTTTACACCTCGTTGGAACGACTTCACAACTCGTGGGAACGACTTTACATCTCATGTGAACGACTTCACAACTCATGGGAACGACATAACAACCCGTTGGAACGACTTTATTACTCGTTGGAACGACTTTTAGAAGTCGTTGCAACGACTTAGTAAGTCGTGGGAACGACTTAACAAGTCATGGGAACGACTTAGTAAGTCGTGGGAACGACTAAGTAAGTCGTGGGAACAACTTAGTAAGTCGTGGGAACGACTCTAAGAAGTCGTGGGAACGACTTCACAACTCGTGGGAACGACTTCACAACTCGTGGAAATGACTTTATAACTCGTGGGATCGACTTTTAGAAGTCGTGGGAACGACTTAGTCGTGGGAACGACGACTTCGTTAGTCGTGGGAATGACTTTGAAAGTCGTGAAAACGACTTTAAGAGGTCGTGGTAACGACGTAACAACTCGTGGGAACGACTTAACAACTCATGGGAACAACTTTATAACTCGTTGGAACGACTTCACTTCTCGTGGGAACGACTTTGCAACTCGTGTGAACGACTTGACAACTCGTGGGAACGACTTAAATATTTTTTTTCTCATCATAAAAATGACCAAAATAAGCTTTCATAAACGAATGGTAAATCAGATGCTAAAATTTATGATAAAAGGGACGATTTTCTTTTCCCATAGTTAATTATCCATTTCTGGATGGCGATGTTCCATTAGCGCAATCATATACATATCTCAACTTGATTTGCTCGAGTATGTAATAACGTTTGCGATATTAATGAACGGAATCTTTTCATAACTGAAAAACTATTACATCAGGGTTTTCGTTATCGTAAACTAGTAAAAACCTTTACTAAGTTTTATCATTGATATAAAGACTTAGTTCATAAATACAATGGAACCTGTAAACATCTAATCAAAGCTGGCATTTCACATCCCTTATTTTACGGTAATGTTTTATATAAGAGTAAAAAATACTTTAACTCACCTAACAAACTTATAAAACCTTTAAATCGTCTAATTCATAAGGGTTATAATTACGGTATTGTCGTCAAGTAATTACGTATAGCCTTCTTTGGTATTAACATTGATTTTTTGATAAGGTCTTTGCATTTCAACTAAACACATCCTAAATTTCTAAAATGTGTATTGCATGGACACGGGTTTTGTATTTCGGTATATGCATGAAATCACTATCACGGGAAAGGATCTTGGTGGAAGCTGTATACTGAGGGTACATAACTTAATTTGTCAGTTAGTAATGGGTCTGGAGCTGGCATGTCAGTTAACTGCTAGTAGTCTCTTGTGATTTCATGTTTATGTCTTTCATTTTCATTTTTCACAATTGACTCAGTCCTGTTGCCAACTGAATTTTACTGTTGTTACGACTGTTTTTTTATTTATCACATTGGCTATAGGGGGAAGGTTTGGGCCCAATAAAACTAGTTTAAACCTGTCGCAGCAGGTTTGCGCCTGTCCTAAGTCAGGAATTTTATAAAGCCTTTGTGTGTCTTGTCTGTTTTCTAGTTAGTTTATTTTATGTCTATGGGAGTCTAGGATGATGTTTATTTCACTGAACTTGATTACTCTTTATTTAGGGGCCGACTCCGACCTGCCGTTTGGTGTGGGGTTTCCTCACCTTCACTGAAGATCTTAAGGTGGCTTTGAGTTGTTGTAGCTCCCCTTTGGGTCGTTGTCTCTTTGACACAGTCCCTGTTTCCCTTCTTTTTTCTATAGTTACAACTGTAAAAATATATTTTTTCTAATCAAATTATAGATACAAAATAAATAAAATGAGAAAAAATGCAATATCTGTGTGAAACTCCAACGAAAATGCTTTAGAGAACAGAAAGGGATGAAATGGAGCAATGCACAGTCGAAAAGGTTGATAAAAGATAATTATTTAAAACCAGAGTACCCACTTGTGTCAACTGTTTTACACTATTTTCATAATTTTGTTAGTCGGCGAAAGAGTGCTAACGCTTTAGACAAACCTTTGACTTAAACTTGTAGATATTTTTTAAATTTATGAAAAGATGCGATTAGGCACATTTTGATCTCTTATAAACAAACACATTAAAAAAATAGCAACAAGTTCATAAAATTAATGTTTTTGCGTAGTCAGAATAAAAGAGTTTCTGGAAAATAATTTAATGAAATCAACAAAAAAGTTCTCTATTTGTTTTTGGTATGGAGTTAACAGCCTGGCAGGCATGTAGGTCTTAGTGGGTTTGTTGAGTTTATTGGAGTTTTTCTCCATATATTCTTCTTTTTGCTTTACCTGCTTTTAGTTCAGGTTTAGCTTTTCCGTAAGATGAACTCTCGCGTAATTGAAGGTGGAAACGGTCGCCTCGGATACCAGTAAGAAGGAATACTGGATTTCTAAACCTATTGAAATAAATATATACCTCATGAAACACAATTTATGAAATTGAAGTGCATTATAGTTTTCCCTATATGACAATTCTTCAACTAGATTTTAATTGACGAAAAACAATTTACCTGAAGCGTTACAAATTGATAAAATATAAACCACCCTTAGCTCAACAGTGTTCATTCATTAGTGTTTCCCTCTCAATGTATTGATGTATTGATTTTTTTCCTATCAAAATAGATTTGTTTTCGGAGGGAACACGATTCAAAAGTCCCGTATTAGAAGGCGATGGTCTGAGTAGCCTTTTTTAATGTTGTAAAGTCCTGTGACTGTAGTTAGAGCTCGTCGTGTAGGATCGTTGAGTTATAAAAACTATTTTTTGTAGGATTTTCGTTTAAATTTAAATTTATATTTTGATACCGTTCGGTTGGGTACCGTCCGGCTCAAGTTGACTATATATATATATATGAGCAGAAAGCACAAGAGAACAGAATCGCTAAATACAGGACATAAGTGAAGTGACAACATTATAATGGATGTAACTTAATCATTTTATTTAAACTATGATTTAATAATGTGATTTTCGTAATAGAACATTTAGCGGATATTTGGTGTTTTCTATCTATTTCAATTCAAACATTTAAGGTTTACGCTACAGCGGCGGGATTTTAAGCATGATAGAGGTAAAAAAAAAAATATCACTGTGCCTCTCTCAGCATATGATTTATTCCCGTAAATAATATGTTAAGGATTGACGGACTCGGATTATAACAAGAGTAAGTCACTGCACTTTGTTGCAATAATTGTACCTGTTGAAGAAGAAAAAAAACTAAGAAAGAAAAAAATCCTATGCGTGTAAAACATGAACTTGAAAAGTAAATGAATCGTCCCATAGATGTGCCCTTCCCTATGATGTTTAAGCGTTGTGTTATGTGCTAGAAATGACCAATAAATTATTGTTAATTGAAGACAGCAATGATAAAACAAAATTGGCTCAAAATTTACTTTTAATAAGACGAAAAATAATAATTTTACAAATATAGTATACAATATGTGACTTATCTGACAATGATGAGGTCCAAGTAAATATCCAAATTATCAATTCACTGAATTCCACCAATAATGTCCAGATGAATATTCCTTATAATCCTCAATAAATAGTTGATAATAGATTCACAATAACTGATGTCGATTTCCATATATTACAAAAGCATGTAGTGAGGCAAAAACTGGCAATCAAGATCTTCGCCAACAAGTTAGATGCATTGGCAAAATTTTTAAATGCCGTAGAGATAAGTGCCCAGGAAGCTGTACATATCTGCCTAGGAATTCTTATGCGCAATTCCTCTAGAAATGTGGTATTTGTAAACACTAGTCCACCAGATGAGCGAGTTTCCCTTTTCAAAACTCTTAGTCATATTAAACACATGAATGACAATGATGAATATATTGAATGTTCAAATTTAATTTTAAGATACATTGTCCTGAATTAGAAAACATATCATTAGCAGAATTTGCTGCTTGTTATGATGTTTTGAAGAATCAAGAGAAGTCATGTTCACAAATTTATGAAAAACAAACTCCTGAACAAAACCACAGTGATATGGAAGAAAATTCTAAAACAGAACAGATGAATAACAAATTGGAGGATAACTCAACTTTTCAGATGAAGAAAAGAAAGACTCCTAGAATTATCAGATATGTACACTTCAATCCTGACACTGCTTCAGAAAAATATTTTTAGAGAACAAATCATGTTGTTCTGACATTGGAGAAATGAGGACACTGATTTATTGGGAACATGTCCGTCATTCAAAGAGAGGTATAAAGAATTATTGAACAGAATAAAGGACGAAAAACTCAAATATGAACCTTTTAGAGATGCAATTGAGGAAGCAGAAATGATCATGAACAGTATTGATCTTCAGGAATCATGGGACAATGCAGCACCTAATGCAGAAAAAATTGCCGATCCTGAAACAGAACCAGTTACCACTACTGAAGAAGATTCCGAGTTTTATGACATGGGAAAAGATCTTGGTATTCAAGTAGTACGAACTGAAGACGAACTTAATATTATGTATGGAATTCCCGACCAAGAGTTCCAATCTCAAATGAGATCTTTGACTAGAATACAAATAGCATTTGTATATGATACTATTCATGAACTAAAAACTTTGTCAACTCCAGTATACAGGTTTTTAAGTGGAGGAGCTGGGGTGGGAAAAAGTCATGTTACAAAAGCATTATATCAAATGGCAGTTAAATACTATAATAAGATTCCGGGTCAGAATTATAAAACACCTAAAGCTTTGATGTTAGCACCTACAGGAAAGGCCGTCTATCACATTCATGACAATACTATCCATTCTGGTTTTAAAACAGCAGCAAATCAAAAATTGGAACATAAACCTTTGACATGCAGGTCCTTGAATAGATTTAGAAACCAATTAGGAGAAATAAACCTTTTAGTAATGGAGGAAATTTCCATGGTTGGATTCAATTTGTTCAATTGTATTCATCAAAGGTTGCAAGAACTGAAGCAAAGCAAAAAAGATTTTGGAAGTATTTCAATAGTTGTTGTTGGAGATTTATTTCAATTAAAACCTGTCATGGACTCCTATATATTTCCTCCTCCAAACTCGCGTTTAATGCAGCTCGCCACAAATTTATGGAAGGACCACTTTGAAATGATGGAACTAATAACAATTATGAGACAGAAAGAAAGTAAAGCTGTTGCTGAAATATTAAACCGCTTAAGATAGGGAAACCATACAAATGAAGACATGACTATTTTATCATCAAGAATAATCTGTTGTTTCTTTGTGGGTACAGTTTGATTATGCAGACATAGGAAAAAGCATACGTGCAAACAGCAAACATTTGTATAAATATTGTCACCAGAAGTGTTGGACACCACTAATGTTTCTCGTCAATATGCTTCAGGTCACAAAGGTCAGGCACAGGTTCAAAGATTGCAATACCCCAAAGGCCTGCAGCTGCTAAAACTATACATCGATCTCTAGGAGATAGCATGAGCCAAGCAGTTGTCGATCTTACTTCATCTCGCAAGACAGATCACATTCACTATGTTGCTCTCAGCAGACTGACTACCATAGAAGGTCTACATATATTGAATTATGATAGCAAAATGATCTCTGTAAATGCTAGTGTAACAGAAGAAATGCAGCGTTTAAGGGAACACAAACTCAATTATAACCTTTCATTTTTATATGAAATAAATTTAAATTCAAAATTCACTTTCTTAAATGCACGCTCATTGCATAGACATTTATCAGATGTTAAAACTGACAACAGCTTACAATCTCCTGATTTCATGTTATTTGCAGAAACTCATTTCCAACAGTCAGACTATAATGAATATATTTCAAAGCCAGGATTTCATCTATACCGACAAGATTCAAACATGAAACATCAGAACAACGAGACCAGATCTCATTATGGACTATGCATCTACAGTAAAATAAACATACCTCCTGAAAAGATTAATAATATTTGTATGAATGGAACAGAAATAATGATTGCTAAAATTGTAACAAGTACATGCAAACCGATATCTTAAATGAATCTATATAAGTTACCAAAAAACTAGCATTTAATTAGGGAATTTTTAAGCACATTTCAGTATTCATTTGAGAATTTTTGCAAGACAGTGAAACTATAATTCGAGACTTTAACATTGACGTCAGTTTTTGTAAGGTGTTTTGAATATTTTACATAATAGTATCCTTTGAGGGTATTCACCAGCCCAGTAGTCAGTGCTTCGGTGCTGACCCGAAAGCCAATTATATTTGGAACCTTACAATATCTAAATTTGTGTAAATTTTGTTGAAAACTAAGGAGTATCTCCCTCATGCATAGCTCTGTCCTTAGCTAATTTTGGCTTTACATTTAGATCATATTGGTTATTTGTTCTCTATCAGTTTTTAAATATCTTTGAGTATATGGTGTTCCAAACATTAAGATTTTATCTGCACTGAAGAGACATAAGTTGTCGAAATGCCCATATGCAGAAAGTAAATTCACAGTAACCTCGGTATTTAATTTTTTGTTATCACTGGGTCGATACCACTGCTGGTGGACTGTGAGTCCCCGAGGGTATTCACCAGCCCAGTAGTCAGTGCTTCGGTGCTGACCCGAAAGCCGATTATATTTGGAAGCTTACAATATCTAAATTTGTGTAAATTTTGTTGAAAACTAAGGAGTATCTCCCTCATGCATAGCTCTGTCCTTAGCTAATTTTTGCTTTACATTTAGATCATATTGGTTATTTGTTCTCTATCAGTTTTTAAATATCTTTGAGTATATGGTCATCCAAACGTTTAGATTTTATCTGCACTGAAGAGACATAAGTTGTCGAAATGCGCATATGCAGAAAGTAAATTCACAGTAACCTCGGTATTTAGTTTTTTGTTACCACTGGGTCGATACCACTGCTGGTTGACTGTGAGTCCCCGAAGGTATTCACCAGCCCAGTAGTCAGTGCTTCGGTGCTGACCCGAAAGCCGATTATATTTGAAACCTTACAAAATTTAAATTTGTGTAAATTTAGTTGAAAACTAAGGAGTATCTCCTTCATGCATAGCTCTGTCCTTAGCTAATTTTTGCTTTACATTTAGATTATATTGGTTATTTGTTCTCTATCAGTTTTTAAATGTCTTTGAGAATATGGTCTTCCAAATGTTTAGATTTTATCTGCACTGAAGAGACATAAGTTGTCGAAATGCGCATATGCAGAAAGTAATTTCACAGTAACCTCGCTATTTAGTGTTTTGAAGAAATTTTTAAAGAGTAAGTTTAAACCGCAGACTAAACATTTTACTATTCATACGTTTTATGCTAAAATTCGTGAAGTTCATCATTCGCGGATTATAAAATTTCTTCGAAAGGATATTATGATGTAAAATTTTCAAAACACTGAATTGTTTTTGCCGTTTTTAAAGACTGAGTTAAAACCGCCGATTGAAAATCGTACTTTTCATACCTATTCTATGCCAAATTTTTTATCATATCAAACTCCTTCGCAAGGATATGATGGAGTAAAAGTTTCAAAACACTTAACTTATATGTCATTTTTAAAGAGAAACTTTAAACCGCAGTCTGAAAATTTTACTTTTCATACCTTTTAAATGCTAAAATTTTTGCTTTGGGAATTATAATATTCTTCCGAAAGGAAATTATGATGTAACATTTTTAAAACACTGAATTGTTTTTGTCATTTTTAAAGACTGAGTTTAAACCGCTGATATAAAATCTAACTTTTCATACTTATTCTATGATAAATTTGATGATTTTTTTTTATTTCGCAACATATCAAACTCCTTCGCAAGGATATATTGTAGTAAAAATTTGAAAACACTTAACTTTTTGTGATTTTTAAAAGGTAAGTTTAAACTGCAGACTAAAAATACTACTTTTCATACCTTTTCAATGCTAAAATTCATGAATTTTATGCTTTGGAAATTAAAAAAATTCCTTCGAAAAAATATTATGATGTAAAATCTTCAAACACTGAATCGTTTTTGTCATTTTTAAAGACGGAGTTTAAACCGCTGGTGAAAAATCATACTTGTCATACCTGAGGGGCGTCAAGTTGGTTACTTATTCCTTATTCCTTATTCGTTACTTATTCCTTATTCCTTATTCGTTACTTATTCGTTACTTATTCCTTATTCCTTATTCGTTACTTATTCCTTATTCCTTATT
>MJUU01068017.1:134381-150026 GCA_002080025.1 Modiolus philippinarum | reverse complement strand
ATGGGTCAAAGGGAACATCCCATAAATGGGAGCTGTACCTTATATACGGATAGGGTTCAGTAAATTGGAGCCGTCTGTGTTACGATTATATGGGTCAAAGGGAACACCCCATAAATGTTAGCCTTATAGTTCCTTATATACAGATAGTGTACAGAAAATCTGAGCCGTCAGTGTTACCATTATATGGGTCAAAGGGAACATCCCATAAATGGGAGCTGTACCTTATATACATGTCATAAATAGGAGCTGTTCCTTATATACAGAAAGTGTCATGTAAATTCGAATCCTCATATGAACGATAATATTGGTCATACGGAACATCCCATAAATGGGAATGTTTTATACGACAGTGTGCAGTAAATTGAAGCCATCGGTTTTGCTATAATAACGGCCACCGGGAATATCCCTTCATACATAAACAAATAAAAGGAAATATAGAGGTGTGCATTACTCAACGGGAGACCGGATAACATGATTTTTTTTAAACTCCCATACACTGGATTCATCCCCCCATACATGGTTTACGACGTATTTTTGCCACCTCCCATATATGGGAGGGACTTTTTTCTCCATATCCCATATATGGGAGCTGATTTTGGCCATATCCCATAAATGGGAGGGACTTTTTCACCATATCCCATAAATGGGATGCGGGTCACGGGGACTCTCCGCTCACATCCCATAAATGGGAGGGACTTTTTCCTAGCTCCCATTTATGGGAGGCAGATCCCATAAATGGGTTGGGGCTCCCATAAATGGGATCCGGGGTGGCGGCTGGGACGGGCGGGGACAGATATACCTACTTGAATAGTTACTGTAATATAAATGTCTTTTACAAATTATTTTCTGAAACATTAATACTTGATTTTAATAAAGTGAGTGAATCAACACATCATTTGTTATTTGATGTCCAGTTTTGTAGACATTTTACCATTTTATCTACTAAAATTTATCCCGGAAAAGTTGTAGCTAAAACATTTAAAAACCGCATACTTACCTTCTTTTTTTGTTATACACAATGAACACCTCAGTGATTAATGGGTATAAAAATCAACTGTTACTCTGATATAGACCCTTTTTTATATATAATTTTGTCTGCCTCTTGCGAGATTCGGCTACCGCTAAGAAACTAATGTGTGGCGTTCGCTCTCGTCAGAATCATTTTGATGAGATCTAACTTTTTAATATATTTTACCACGCCGTTTTCAAAGTGTATTCTGTAGTTTCGTTAAACAACGGGTCGCGTCGGTTCTATGCCACATCAGAGCTATGAATAGCTGATTAAATTATCATCTTGTAATTTACTTAATATCTGTTTAGAATAGCTTGTAAACTTGTGTAAAAACTGTCACTGATTATTTAAAATACTGCGAGAGTAATAGCTCAATAACATCAAAACAAAATCAGAAACCAAAGCCGAACTTGACAATTCAAAAAAAGAAAAAAAAAATTGAATGTTGTTGAAAGATTGAATAAATAGAAACGCCAATTTTAGCCATTCATTAAAACATTAAATAGACAATTAATCATATAACGTAAGGGCTGTAGTTCGACAATAAAAGCTAAGATAAAACACAGTGTTTTTCATTTGATGATCCTTCCTACATAAGCCTACCATATATGTAGCCATGCCTTTCAAACACACCTCTTTAATTGTAATTGTGTACAAAGAAAGATAACCCATATCTTGAGCACAAGTTTTGAATTTTGCAGCACATCCTGTAGTAATGGTACAACTTTCACAAAAATAAATAAGCATTCATTGATTAATTGATTTAAGGTTGATTTTTCGTGGTCCCTTTTATGCTAAAAGGTCTTCATTGCACTTGTTGTCATATTGTCTTAAAATACCGAAGTTGCATTTCATTTTCATGTTCCTCATTTCTTTATCGAGACAATAGTAAAATATAAAATATATACTGATTTAGGTAGTATTGACATTGTAGAAGCTGAATTATGCTAATGATTTAGAAATCTTTTATATATAAAACTTTATTTTAATACAAACTACATCGACGTCAATTTAACTGAATTGAATTTTATATTGTGGCAAGTTTCTGCTTTCAGGAATTTTTGTCCGCATAATAAATAAAAAAAAAACTCAAATTTTAGTTTCTGCGGATAGACATTTCGTCCGTCTTAAGTGCCGATAAATTGCAACGCATAGCCCTTGTTCTAGCTAGGAAATATATCCGTTCGACTGTGATCTCGCTTCAGGCGTCCTTGAACTTAAGCTACTAATAAATTGATTCATCATTATAGATTTCAGTCCAATAAGCAACAATGTGTCAATATCAGGACAAGAACAAGCTTATCATTAAAAAAAAAAAAATAGGTAAAAGAAGATATATAGGTGGAAAGGACAACCAGGGCAACGAGTTTTGATTGTCACTGGTAAATGGGAAAATGGGTAGTGACAGGACATTTAACTATCTAGACGACCTTCAGCAAGTCTGCTATTGTACAAGAAATATTGAAAATGTTTCCCCACACAGTTTGTCAACAATGATTAGAGGTCAGGCTTTCCGTATTATGATCTGACTACACCGCATCGACAGGGAATTACCCGATCTAACACCAGGGGAACACCCGACAGCCCTGTAGATGGAACCCCTGAAAACTGATTCTGTGAAATATCAAAATATGAAGAGATATCTTGTCGATTTGAATAAAGAGCGTAACTACCACAAAAATAATCGACAAGGATTTGTCTACGACCTCGCTTTAGGCATTCTTGAGTTGCAGATACTGTATAAATATTATCGAAAGTAAATGAAAAATAACTTTGATGGAGTGACTTTCAGGAAATTTCGGGGATTTATTAAGTAAGAGATGGGCAGAACTCCTACGAAAATATTTGAGGCATTCTTCAGCTAAAGCTTTTGTGTAAATATTCTCCAAATCTAATGACAAAAATGCACTTATAAGGACATTATGGCCATTTAATACTTTTGAAGGGGTATTATCCTACAAGAATATTTTACCGGGACTCGCCTTCGAACGCTGTTGAGGCATTACCGTTAAAAATATTATCCAAATATAAGGAGAAATAAATGGAGCGTTTACAATGATAATTTTAAAGGGGCACGAGTTCTTTAAAATATACCAGGACTCGTCTTCGAACTCGCTTGAGGTATCCTTGAACTAAGGAAACTATAAATATTTTCCAGATCAAATTAGAAACTTTCTAGAGCGTTTACGAGTCCGACGGATACAGACGAATGCCCGGCATCTATACCTTATCCCCGCACCACGTTGCTTTTGCGATAAATGGCCGATAGTTAACTGAAATTTAGAGATTTGTGACTTAAATCTGTTGTAAAGATAATGCATACAAATAAGAAGATGAGAAATTACTTGGATTTGATTAAACGATTTGTTAAAGGAGCAACATTTCAGACTTCTCAGGACAAGAACAAGTTAATGAATTCTTACAGATGAAGAAAAAATGAAAATAATGGCGGGTCAGTAATTTATCCCTCCCGACGCTTCATGAGCTTGCTGTTTCCCGAAACATATTGAATAACTAAATACCGAAGTTACTGTGAATTTATTTTCTGCATATGCGCATTTCGACAACTTATGTCTCTTCAGTGCAGATAAAATCTAAATGTTAAATGACCATTAAATCAAAGATATTCAAAAACTGATAGAGAACAAATAGCCAATTTGATCTAAATATAAAGCCAAAATCAGCTAAGGACAGAGCTTTGCGTGAGGGAGATACTCCTTAGTTGCAACAAAATTTACAAAAATTTAGATATTGCAAGGTTTAAAATAGAATCGGCTTTCAGGTCAGTACCGAAGTACTGACTACTGGGCTGGCTGGTGAATACCCTCGAGGACTAACAGTCCAGCAGCAGAGGCATCGACCCAGTGGTAACAAATAACTAAATACCGAAGTTGCTGTGAAGGGATCCTTACAGTTTGTCTATAATGCCCCAGTACCAGGCTTTCCGTATCATGACCTGACAACCCCGCAAAAACATTTCAATCCTACATATGGGGATGCGCCCCACAGATCTGATAGAGCTGATATAGAAGAAGTAATAAAGGATTGAAAAAGAAAACCGAAACAAGCAAAAGAAAAGAACTTTGCAAGAGGGAACTTATCTGTATTTAAAAAAATAGATATTGCAATTATTGTACTAATTTGTTTTCGGTCCAGTGCCGAACTACTGGTATACTGTGGAATAACATCGGGGACTTACATTACATCACCAGTGGCATCCACCAAGTGGTAGTAATAAACTAATGTCGAAGTGACTGTAAAAAATGAACTTCTTCGATGGTCATTTCGACAGCTAATGTCTCTTCCATGCAAGTCGAATAAAAACATATCGAAGACTTTTAAATCTTAATGACGTATAAAGGCTTATAAATTAATAAACAGATCACAGGAAACACCTACAATGGCATACAATTACAATCACACGCCACAATCTAACAAGCAACTGCACAAGACAAAGACAAAAGACAAACGTAGACAACGATATGAAGCAGCAAGAGCTAGCGGTATGATTAAACCGGTTTATGGGTACTCAAACCTCCAAACCTTATAAAGAACTTAATTTACTTAATTTAAAGGATCTATGAACATAAAACCCAAGTAACCAGGCAGCGTCTGGTTTGCGATAGTTTGGTTGTCGATAACAAATAAAGCTGTTACTGCAAATTTAAATCTGCATATGTGCCATACTTTGTGTCTCATCAGTGCAAATCAAATCAAAATATTTGGAAGACTATAAACCAAAAATTCGGAAAATCTGATGGACGACAAATAATAGAATTTAACTGAAACCAACTTCACTTATTTCTAATTTTGTAAGGGGGTAGCTTTATAAGCTGAAGTATATTTTTAATTTTGCAAGGAGTTGGAGTATTTAAACCCATGTAAAAGAGTTAAACTCGTTTATTTCGATGTTAAAAAGACACGTGGTTGAAGAAATTGAAGAATAGAATGAACATTATAGTCATATAAACTAGAATACTGACAAAGTCAGAAAGGGTCCCGCCTCCTTGTGTGTCCAAAAAACCTGTTTGCGGGATTTCATGGAAATTATAAAACAATGTTTGGGGAAAAACATAAATAACAAAATCTTAAGTTATTGTTAATTTAGTTTCTACGTATGGCTGCTTTGACAACTTATGTCTCATTTGTTCAGATCAAATCAAAACATTGAAAATAATATATATATGTCATTTCAAGTTATCATACAACATAGCTTGTTCTCAAAATGTGAACTTTTTCATACAAAAACTAAGTTTTACCCCCAAAAATGTTTTATGATTCTCCTCAAAATCTTTGGGACCTTCTTTTGATCGAGTCCAACACTGTGCCTAAAACTTATAAAAATCTGTGAAGTCATTTCAAGTTATCAAACAACATAGAGCTTATTTTCAAAATATGCACTTTTTCATATAAAAACAATTTTTTTCCCCAAAAATTGTTTTCCGATTTTCCTCAAAACAAAAGAGAGCTTCCTTTGGTCCAGTTCAAGTTTGAGTGTCGAAATCATTAAAATCCCTGAAGGCAATCCTGAGTTATCGTACAACATGGATCTAATTCTCAAAATAAGCACTTTTTCATATAAAAACAAAGTTTTCCACCAAAAATTGTTCTCCGCTTTTCCTCAAAATTGAAAGGGAGCTTCCTTTGGTCCAATTCAAGTTTGAGTATCAAAATCTTTTAAATCCCCGAAGGCAATCTTGAGTTATCGTACAACATAGAGCTAATTCTCAAAATATGCACTTTTTCATATAAAAACAAAGTTTTTTTCCCCAAAATCATTTTCCGATTTTCCTCAAAAACGAAAGGGAGCTTCCTTTGGTCAAGTCCAACTTTAAGTATCAAAATCATTAAAATCCCTGAAGGCAATCTTGAATAACGATACGACATAGAGCTAATTCTCAAGTTTTTTCCCAAAAATCATTTTCCAATTTTCCTCAAAAATGAAAGGGAGCTCTCTTTGGTCAAGTGCAACCTTGAGTATCAAAATCATTAAAATCTATGAAGAAAATCTTGAGTTATGGTACATCATAGAGCTAATTCTCAAAAATGAAAGGGAGCTTTCTTTGGTCAAGATCAACTTTGAGTAAAAAAAAATCATAAAAATCGGCGAAGGCAATCTTGAGTTATGGTACGACATAGAAAACGCTGACGGACAGACAGACAGACGGAGAGACAGACTGATTACTATAGGGCGCCGCCATTTCATGGCGGGGCCCTAATAAATTATACAATTAAATTGCCTAATGCATTTTATGTCGGAAACATTTTCGTATTTGATTTTCCGCTGGTTATTATTGCTGATTTTGAGACTGAATTTTTATTGACTACTATTTTATATATTAGGCGATAAAATTGATCATTTTAGTTCATTCGAATAAGTTATCGAAGGTATGGAATAATTTAGTTTATAACAGATAATTCCAAGTTCAGAAGCCTTTGCAAATTGAAAAAAAGACTTCTTTAAAACCACACAAAAACACACGTATCCAAAGACAAATAGAAACAACAGTGCTACAAACTTAAATACATGTTAATTAAAATTATGTGTTTTATAACGAGTACGATGAAGCATGTCCTATCCATATATTCGGTTTAGCTTTGAACATTTAAATTCAAATTCATTATTAGGTATGTTATAATTGAATTGAGCAATTTGATATTTTACATTTGAATTCCCTATTATTTAACGTTTAGCTATTTCCAAATATATACTAAACAAGCTGTAGGCAATTTGCCCCTTCAGTTTTAAATAATTAAATCAACATCAATTCGTAGTACCTAATGTTTATTATATAATTCCCAACAGAAATGCCAAGAGCTAAAGGTACACGGTTTGCAAATCAAATTTATAGACAGGAGCCACGGTGTCACCGCAGAGGTGGACAAAAACCACAGCCTCCTGAAGAACAAATTGAAAGTCGACCTCGACGACAATCACAGATGCAACAAATGCAACATGAGGTACCTGCAACTGTTGAACAAGAACCAGTTAATCAAGCTGCAGCTATAGAACCACCAGCACAAATCAAACAATCTACGGCAGTAACAACCCAGCTCTGCAACCTGTTGAATAACCTGTAGGAGGAACAAACTCAGGTGAGATAAATACTACATTTTGTATATGTAGTAGCGTTCAAAACGATAACACTCCTATCAGAAATTTGGTCCTGGTCCGTTTAATAAATTTTCTTAATCTCTATAGCACAAAATATGGAATTTTGAATATATAGACCTATCGTATTTGCTCCAACAAAACTTTGTAAGCAATATAAATAACAACATAATACGCTACATGTAATTAATTGATGCAAAGTAGTGGTCCAGACAAATACTAAGAAAACAAATAGTATTGGCAATTTGAAAACATGGACCGACTCATTTATAGTCTATACCCAAATAATTCTAGATAATCACCATACAAAATCAAAGGAATTATTAAAATACATTTTAATTGTAAGGGCAATAGCCGATGAAACGATAACAGAAAGACAGATTCATTACGAGCAATGATTTAGGAATTTAGGCTTCGAATAGCTCGCATTCCAACGAAATGATGGATTAACATAGATGCTGAACTGTGGTTACGATGTATTGCGTTGCGAAATGTGTAATGCTGGTACTATGAATACAATTTTAAAGATCTATGTATGAAACAAAAATGCACATACCATCACACTTGTATGAAATATTACATGTCAGGAACTTGCAATATCTACATTTAACAAAACTAAGGAATACCTCATTCTCGCATAGCTCTGTCCTTAAATGATTTTGGCTTTACTATTAAGATCCTTTTAAACATATTTCGGTATACGGATTTCCAAATGTTTTGATTTTATCTGCAATGAAGAGACATGCGCATATGCAGACACTAAATTAAAAGTAACTTCGGTATTTTGTGTTTAATATCTGGCATATCTTCCAAAGCCTTTACAACTTTAAAATTAATTCCTTTTTATGTTGTATGTTCTATCTTTTGACTTTGTTCTAGTTCCCCTGCTTTCACAAATATAATTTGTGCATTAACATTGATATTAGTTAAAAATGTCTCTCTGTATGTTTGGCAACAGATATGAAATGAATCAGTTGATAATTAAGAACAAATGTACCATCTGCAATTTTATAAACTTCTTCATCTGAATTTTTAAAGTATTCATTTTATCTCAACAGTTCTCTAACTGGTACCACTTCTCCATATCGGATATTGCTCTTTTGCAGCAACAGTCGAACAAAGTACATTTTCATGTATCAGGATACCTATTGCCACATACATAAGTTGTTTCTTGGTCTGAATAAAAATTTTGTTCTTTTACAGGCACGTCGTTTACACAGCATGTGTGGGACCACAGTTTCAATTTCATTCGTAAATGAATTAGGAAAGAAAATGTTTATTTCTATCTCACCACTCTAGAAGCGTAACGTTATGGTGCAGGCATGGGAACCAAGGATAACAAAATCCAACTTTAAGAAGAGAATCGACCCAGGATATAGTCCAAAGAAGGTTCATCGAAAGAGAAGTAGAAGAAATAGTGCAGTATGGCTAGGGTGTGACAAAGATGGTTGTAATTATTGGGCACATACATTTTGTGCAAATGTCCAGGTGCCATTTCTGGAGAGGGAGAGGACCATAGAACAAGCAACCCTCTAACGATGACAAGTAACAAGTATCTGCAGCACTATCAAATAAAAATGATATAAAAATTCACATTTATTTGCATTAAATATGACACTTTAAAAGAGTTTTTTTCTATATGAAATGCTTTTTTTGCAGTTATAGGATATACGATTTTTGAAATTTAAATCCATTTTGGTTCAAGAGTTTATGATAAGTATTGCCATTTTTCTGTCATGCTTCTTCTAAAAATACATATAGAATAATGGAAGTTTTGTTTTTGATAATAGAAATATTGGAAAACAATAATGGACGAGCCCCTAAGTAATGACACTGGGCTGAATATACCCTAGGAACTAATGCCAGTAAGAATTGATATTATCTTGCTTAAACCTTAGTTACATATAAACGGCCGAAGAATACCTTTCTGTCTGGAATCTTATTTGTGTTTACTTTAAGGAAATATTAAACAAGCTCAATTCAATGACAGCAGTTTAATATTCAGTTTAGCAGCAATGGGACAAAACAAAAAATGTCACACACCCAAGCCAATTACAATATCGCAGTTTTTGTGATTCAATTATGTTTATCTTATTAAAAGTGTCTTAAAGATGTATTTATAATGTTATTTCATAGTATTAATTTACTTTATTCATACTTGTACAGGAAGATGTTATTTTTACATACAAAGTCATTCCAATCTTGACACCATTTCTGAGAGTTATACCAATTAGTGTAAATATCCGAAATCTGCTGAATTTCATGGTAGATAAAATGTTAGCAAACTTTTACACAACTGCAATTCAAAATACATAGGAATTTAATAATCGCATGGGAAAATGCATTTTCCCATTGGAGGAAAATATTCCAACCAGAAATTAAAGAAACCCAATGGATATTATAAAAATCCCTTGGGGAAAATTGCAAAATCAAGTGGAGAAATCCGATTGTAATCTGCATTTAACCATGGGATTTTGAAATTCTCATGTTTTTTTTTCAAATTTACAATTGGGTGAAATCATGCTAAAAATACAGACTTAATACAAGTATGATTTTGTTAAGTTCCATATGATTCCGCACATTATGGTCATTCACACTACTTCGTACATCTCAAAAATGGTGGCACAGAATTTCACTCAATAAAACTGCGAATATAAATTGAATTGAGTTTAGGGACCGACCATTTAACTTGAAAAAGGGGGGTGGTGGGCTATGGATTTTTTCTGTCCAGAAAAAAACCATACCCCCAACCCTTTCAGGTTAAATAGTTGGTCTCGTACAGAAACATTTCTTTTACTTATTAAATTAATTTAGAAAAAATAAATAATAATGTGCATTCATGTAGTCGGATCTCTTAATAATATTCTCTTTCATATGATGATTGCGCCGTGCGCGGTCCCGGCTGAAGAATAGGCCCGCAGCATCCTCTGAGCTTGGAGTATGAGCCATCCTAACAGAGGACCCCGAGGGAACCCCGGGATATAGAAATAGGACCCAGTATCTCCGGCTTGCGGGGTGTNGTCTATGGATTTTTTCTGTCCAGAAAAAACCATACCCCCACCCTTTCAGATTAAATGGTTGGTCCCGTACAGAAAAATTTCTTTTACTTATTTAATTATTTATTATTTAGATAAAATAAATAATAATGTGCATTCATGTACTGGGATCTTTTAATAATATTCTCTTTCATATGATGATTGTTTTGATTTGGATGTCTTATTATTGATCATTGGCAATAAAATTGATTTTGAGATCGGAGCATTCATTCATATACATGTAGTCTTCGTCTGGTAATTGTTTTTGTACATTTTTTTTGTTCATCATGATCATGTTTATGACGGGTTTATCAAAAGCAAATTGACATAATTTTAAAAGGGAAAAATGCAGTTATTTACCAAATTATATTTAAAGTGAACGTGAATTATGGTAATATTAGATGGCATTAAGCTTTGTACAACATGCACTTCTAATGTTTGATATGATTTCACCCACGTTATGGTCCAATTTATTTTTATCAGTAAAATCCCCCCCTAAAAATGAGTGGTTTTGCAGGATGTGCAAATACATAGGTCTATTACAACCAAAATGCTCACAACACAAGATGTATAAGATAATATCTTTCTTTAAGATACAAATCACGCTGTTCCATGAAAACGCAGTGACAACGGTATTTGCAACGCACAGACAACGGGAAAATATAGCGGTGAGAAGCCACAAATTTTTATTTTATGAATTTTAACCAGTAAAGTATTTAACTATATTGTGAACAATACCCAGACAGAATGTAAAAATTATTCATAAACCGTTGTATCGTGCTTTTGAAGTATTTCGAAATAGAACTGAAAACCGTTGGAACGCTGATTCGGAAATGTGTGTTATTTTGTAAATTTTCCGAAATTCTTGTTAAAATACATAAATGTATGAATGGAACCCAAAGCATAAAGAAACACACTACCTTTTTGTTTCTTTTCAAAATATTTCTTCTTGTTGAACATTTGTAAATACATACTTTAATGGTATTTTTCAAGTCCACACACAGTACAACGATTTCATTACATCGAAAAAAAAACACGGTGAAGTACATAGCATACATGTATGATATATCCTAAATTTCAAGTTAATTTGAGATGAAAATATGGTCAACTACACTCTAGTTTATTGTTTAGTGCTATTTTATATCTAAAAACTTTGAGAAATAATATTTCCTCCATAAATTGATGCTTAATTATTGGGACGGTCAAGTTTAAGCCAGTTATCCCAAGCTCACTTGTCTAAACATATATGTAAACGTCGAGGAGAACCATGGGCCATCAAATGCCGAGCTATCACGACCAATAGAGATGACGCAATGCCTTCTGATAACCTCTACAAGGGGAAAATCCACATTTATTAGTTACAAAGTTTGATATATTCAACATTTAGTGTGATAATGGGATACACGCATGACATGGGGCCGAGTGTTTGTTCTAGGAAATAAGCGGGAATCATAAATGTGGCAAATAAGCTTATTGTTCTGGAGTTCAGTTTGAATTGATTTTATTCAAAATCAAGGTGTGATATTATGGAAAAAAGAAGGGAAACGGGGAATGTGTCAAAGAGACAACGACCCAAAGGGGAGTAATAACAACTCAAAGCATGGAGCATGTTATGGTACGCTTCAAATAAATCAAAAGATTATCGGTTTTGGGAGGTATCGGTCAGCATTTCTCTACTAAATGGGCAAGGAATCTTGTCCTGTCCAACCCTACTGGTATTTCGACTTCAAACACACGAGAGCTCGAAACCTGCGCCCCCGAGGGAACCCCGAGGTATAGAAATAGGACCTAGTATCTCTTGCTTGTGGGGTATGACCCCTCCTAAACGGGGCTGACCCCGAGGGAACCCCGGGATATAGAAATAGGACCCATTCCGTGGTTGTGCGGGATTAATAAATACACAACCCATCTTTCGGATGGGATGTAAACTCAGGTCCACGTGTGGGAAGAAATGCCACGCTTCCTGCACGTTAAAGAACCCTTGTAGCAAGCTCTTTTTGACTGGTCCGTAGGTGATCGGCTACAAGGCTAAATTCCCCGCCCCTTTCGATTTCACCCTACTTTTCTAGTGGCAGTCAGAATTCCCCGTCCCATGACACTTTCCATACCCAAAAAGTGATTATTTATTAAGAAACTTGTTCTCGTCTTGATATAGCTGAAATATTGCTGAGTAGACGTTAAACAATATTCAATCAATCAATCGAATCTTGCGTGTAATTTACTGTGAGTTTCTGGTTTTAAATATCTCTGATAGTTTTCACTGATTTTTGTCTTCAAAACTATGAATTTAGGGAACTTGTAGGGAGCTATGCGCGACACCTAACCTGTCAGAAAAACAGTGAGTGAAGTACGTCAATCATTTTTCTAGTGAATCTTGGAAATATGTTCATAAGTGGTCTCTAGTCCAGACTCATAATTTAGAGATACAGCCGCAATAAGACATAGCGTTTTCTGCATTTTTTTGTCGTTTTTTCATTTCGACCTGTCAAAGTTGTCACAAAGTGCATGTTCTTTTTAATAAATCAAAACTCGAATGCCGGAGAGTAGTTTCAGCTCAAAGAGGCAACTTGCAGACTAATTATGGCATTAAGACTGTCGTCTTTGCGTTGTACCTGAATCGTTGTCTTATGCGTTGCGTTATTTGCAATGCTAATACACGATTTTACGAAGATCTGGGACATTTAAATATTGATAAAGTATGTGCAGTATCTTTTACATGCTCGTTTGTTTGTACCTATATCTTCACGTATATGTATATATGTACATGTAATTATTTTTAACTTGTAATAGTTGTGAAATTATTCTACTTCACCTTCTAGGACGGCTCGATATCGTCAAGTTAATATATTTATATCGTATTCATGTCCAACTCGACTTATTCTTTGAATATCCCTTGACCTTGTGGTGTAAATCTATATTTAGCACTTCACCTATATATATATGGGTAGATCTTTACCAGATGAGAAACGATAAACATCCCAACATTGTATGATATACATAACACCTATGTTAAAAATACAGAATAATGGAGGGGATACCTACATTAGGATGAAAATCTACTAGGCTATGCCACAAATAAACCATGATTACTTTCACATGTTTGAATAATTACTTCTACTATATTTTTTATACAAGATGAGCTACAACATATATATACTAGTTTGCATGAAACTCTGCACCAATGCATATATGAATTTACCTCTTGTACCTTCCATGACATTCAGAGAGACGCGTTAATTGATGATTGAATTCGTAATGCAATTGTTTCTATATTTTATACTACTTACATTTACGATATTCTCATAATACCCCTAAATTATTTCATTATTAACTCCAAATTCAATTAAGGGAGTACGAGCCTCAGATTTTCAGAAGCATTCGATATCCTCGGGTTTTATCCATTCAAACAGTGTTAAATATTTTTGCACATGAATCATATTTTCTTGGTCATAGGTCACTTTAAAATGTATAAAATAGACAGTGTATAAAATTTAATTAACTTCCAGTTATATTTTCATATATTTAAATCCATATCCATATCTTAAGCAAATTAAAGGAAAACTCTAGAGAGAATTGTTTCCCGCCAAAATTTTGACGTCTTATATCTCAAAAATTCCTTCATGGATTTTCAAAATTTTTTGCTCAAGTTGTTCCATTACTAGTATTCTTCAAAACAAAAGGTCAGAATTTTAATTCTTATAACAAAATTTCTGAGACTCGTACTCCCTTAAACACCACAAACACTCCAGATGCTGCACATACTGAAACATTCCAATACGTGATAATCACCACGTGTATTTCAATCAAAATCACTGACCACAATAACACCTTAAAGTACATATTTAATTAGGTCACTAGACTCTTGGTTAAACTACCCTCGGGCAACTTCTTGATCTCAAACAAAACATACAGATTATGCATCAAATCTCTACATTACGCACAATGATACCAGAACAATATTATAAATATAACAGTGGCATTACCAAAGCTGTTCAAGTTTATTTAAAAATTCAGGACATTCGGTATTAGCATAGTATTACTAGTCCTGACTATAATAATTTCCCGGACAAGAACAAGTACTTACAACCTGCTTTTCTGGTGGATCTAACCTAAAATACTGTAGATCTTTATTGTCTGCCAGACGTTAAAGTATTTTATTTATTTCTTTAATTTTATATACTGATTCCTTGCTGACAGGAGTTGTGCAAAAGAAAACACCAAAATGTCTGTCACAAATGCTGATATCTCATTTTTTTCACGACTTTTTTCCTATTTTGCATACACTAGGGTTGGATAGGCGTGATCTCTTCAAATACTGCGGGTCATTTTGAAGTGATCACTGATATCAGTATACTATATTTTTAATTATTTTGGATACTAAATATTATAAGACCCAAAAGAAATGCAGCCCAGTATCAAAAATAAAACATTATTGTAATGTTTTCTCTTGGCAAAGGGGGAGTACCTTGTCTGAGCTCTTCGGACCTCTCACAATGATCCTAAGTAGGGAAGGAAATTATGTACCTATTTTAAGTGTATTATGCATAGCTAACAAAGTATTGTATCCAATCCCATACAATCTGTACTTATCTGCTGTCTGGTAATTGGAGGGCGAGGAAAATGATCTTCCTCGCCCTCTCAATACCCAGAAACTACCGTAATATTTCATTCAATCGGATATAATATCTCTAAAAAGGGGCTAAAATAGAATCTGGTGAAATGAACCGTATAGTAAAGGGGACCATTTTTAGCAACTCCAAACCTGTTGTTCTAGTGCATATTTCAAAGTATAACATCAAAGATGTATAAAACACAAAAGATATACGCATATATTAAACTTGGGAACATACATCATCGGTATACCAAAACACTTCATACAAATAATCATTTAAATTACTTTAATAAAACGTCCGATACTTCAAACTGAATGTGTATAATTAACTCGCCAAATAACTTGATCATTCTAAAACACATTACTTTATAATTAGTGAAATTACTCACTGATAACACGCACAAGGGCGCAATTACTTTCATAGTAAGTCGCCCCCAAACCAATCGAAGAAGAGAGACATTTAAATCTGGGAAAAACATAGAAAAGGATATTAAATTTAGTTATTCTGCTTTATTCATTCTTAAATGAATATATTTTTGAGGAAAAATGAGTAAAATCCACAAAAGACACTTATTTTTTGTTCGACCGTTCAAATTGTTCAGAGTTGGTGACGGCAGGTCTAGGAGCCGCTTGACTCCCTCCGTCCGTCACGCTTTGGGGGTACCAAGTTTGTGTAATCTGAAACTCAGACACCTTTGAAACTTTGCACATTTGTTTTGGACACATTGAAAATGTGCACATCCCCTTTTGGTGAGATTTGGGTAAAAATTGTCGAATTTATTCATTGTTGAACCTAGTCATTTTTTCATCAAATTTTAACATTTGGGGGTACCAAGTTTGTGTAATCTGAAACTCAGACACCTTTGAAACTTTG
>MJUU01068017.1:108716-126676 GCA_002080025.1 Modiolus philippinarum | reverse complement strand
TTTTATATCCATCCAAGATAGCATCCATCGAGAACATAGTTTAACATAGGATCCAATAGGAAATGTATTCAAAGATTTTATCTGTAACTGATCTAACAATTTTGATTAATCTGAGCATAATTATCATGGGGTCCCCTTCAAAGTTTATGATTTTTATGTTCATACCTCAACTAAAGTTGCCACCAGTGGCGGACATAATTCAACATAGGACACTATTAGAAATACATTCAAAGATCTTCTCTTCTTGCAACTTCTTGAACAATTTTGATAGAATGTTAACGTAAATGGCCCTGGGTGTCCCACTCAATAACTAGTATTTCTATATTCCTAATTTATCCAATATGACAGCAAGCAAAGAAATTACGTAACAAAGGACCCTTTTGGACCGTTCATTGATAACATATTCTTATTTAAACTGCTGTGCAATTTGGAACCAAAGTTAATAACATTGACCATAATATGGTCCTTCAAAATAGATTCTCATCTCACCAACTGCCAATCGAAAATCCTAAATGGCAACAAATTGTTAAACTACATATATAAAAGAAAGGTCTGGGGTGGTGATAGCGGAAGTAAGCGGGATGTCTCGGGTCGCTGAGGTCTCTAGGCGTAATTACCGTTATCATCAAAAGCAGTGATCAAACAGGTCTGAAATAGTGAATTCACGTTATATCGTTTTCAGAAAAGAAAAGTATGCTATAGAATAATTCAGCTTTGTTATGAAGTTATTCATCTCAAAGCGATTTATGAAATTACTTTTATCCATTTAAGATATACGATAAAAAATCGAAGAGAAAAATAGCCTTTTGTGACTTAATGCTAAATCAGCGATCGATTAAAGCGCTTCAGGGATCACCGTCTTCCCACGAGGCTACCTGAGGCAATGGTTTCTGCTTTCTAACTGCTGTACGTATTATTTTAAAATATTTTCAAAGTTCCCATTGATGCAGGCCCAGTACTGGCAGTAGCCCAATGCCTTAGCTGCGGAACCGTAGCTCTATAGGTCTTTTTATTTTTTCTGATTTGGCGGACCAAAGGTCCGCAACTATCAAATAATCAGCACAAGGACCATAAGAGCTACGGTTCCGCAGCTACCCAATGTCCCTAAAACTTGGCCTGGGCTACAAAATTTGAGAACCCAGGTGGGTACTTCAAATAGCATGCAGTTTTGGATGACAATATAGTACTGGGCTAGTGAAATTATTGGCTGGGCTACTGATTTCTGTTTGCTAGGCCCCAGCCGCTGGCCACTTTGCCCAAGGATTTGTATAATCAGTTGCTTTCCCAATATTGTGCCACCCCTGATGGCTATGCAAATGCAAGGACCCCAGGGGCAAGGGTTGCCAATAAAATCTGAATCTTCATCCAGTTGGACGGCATCTTTAAATCTTTAAAGCATTTACTCATCAGATTGGGGTGAGAACATTTTCAGGAACCGGGATTCGCCATTTTTAACTTCGGAAATTGGGATAGCCCCTTTTCAAGACCGGGAATTCGGAATGAAATTAGAAAATGCCATCGGGACACGGGAAACAGGTGTTTTTAGATCCGCGAAATCAGGATTTTATGGTAAAATTTAACGGGATTGGCAAAAAATTTATTTCTTAAATCCAATCTTCCTGGATCAAATGTTGCGGATTTCGAGATTTGCTCATTTTATGACGGGAAATTATGATAATACACCCTCTCGCCCCCTCTCATCAGTGCTTCATTGTAACTAATGTGTCATGAAATTAATCTGTTTTACAAACAAATTTAATCAAAAGGCTAGCGAAAGTAATGGTTTCTGTACGCTTTGCATTCTTATATTAACGCATAACTTTTTTAAATTCCCAAATTTTCCTTGACCAGAAAATATGGGGTTGATTTGTTGGAAGATGAAGTTGCCATTTATACAGCATGTTAGTGCGAGCATGGTGCAATAGTTGAAAAGGGAAGAAGTTCCAATAAACGGCTAGGCAAACTCAAGGACCCTAGGGGCAAGGGTTGCCCAACCGGTTGGATGATATCTTTAAGCGGATACCATACAGTACCAAGGGCAGATAATAACATCGCCCCGTTATACTAGAATAAGCAAAATTCAGCCAGGTCACAGTCTATGAAAGCATGTTCATTTATGATAAAATTGATTTGGTTGTGCTGGCATCGTTTACAATAGTCTCGATTTACAAATAAACAGACGCGCTGTAGAATTTTATCAAGTTTGCTGTAGTTATGGCCTATATTTACTACTGGAATAGGAAAATGCTCGATATTTTGATGACCCGTGACTTTTCCAGTGACTTTTTTTGTTTTTATGGAATCAACTTCCCGTGGAAGTTTTGTGTCGCCTGCACTTAGTGCAGGATCGACACATAGAAATCACTATCCGTCGTCTTGCGTCCATCCGTCTGCCTGTATGTATGTATTGTCCAACATTTTTTAAGATTATCCGCATCTCCTCCTAAACCGCTAGGTACTTTCCAACGAAACTTGCAGGAATGCTTCAGTATATATTGTAGATGTGCACCATGTATTTAGATTTTCTTTATTGATGTTTTTTCAGATATTGAAGCTTGTTTTGGACTTTGTAATTTTAGCTTATTTAAATCGTAGGATAAACCTCCCATTATCCGCAACTTCCCCCAGACCGCTTGGTACTTTCCAACCAAACTTGCAAGAATGCTTGTAGATGTGCACCATGCATTTAGTGTTTGATTAATTTTGATTTTTTCAGATTTTCTAGCTATCTTTGGACTTTGTCATTTTAGTTTCGGAAATCCTCATCAGCAGCACTAGAACCCAAACAAAGGAAATCCATAATTTCAAACAAAATGTTTAAAATGCATTAAACCAAACGAAATCCGAATAATCAGTAAAATCAAATATAGCTACGGACAAAACTACGATGGAGGGAGTTAATCTTTAGGTTTTAGAATTTACATAAATTTAGATAATAGTAATTTAACAAAGTGTACAAATGAGATATCATCTCATGTACAAGTACACCATATCTAAGAAAAATAAAGAGCATACATTGTCATTTTAGCTTATTGTCGTCATAGGGTAATACCTCCATTATCCGCAACTCCTCCTATGCTTCAATATATATTGCGGATGTGCACCATGCATTTAGTTTTTTCATTTATTTTCATTTTTACAGATTTTCTTACTATCTTTGGACTCTGTCAGTTTAGCTTATCAAAGTCTTACCTTTATTATAAGTAACTCCTCCTAGACTGCTTGGTACTTCCCAACCAAACTTGCAGAATGCTTCAATATATATAGTAGTCGTGCCCATGCATTTTAGTTTATTTTGATTTTGATTTTTTTTTCTGATTATCATTGGCCATTATATAACAAAACAGGAATTATTTGATATATAGAGTGCAGGCGACACATGTGTTCCGGGGAACAGCGGGAACACCCATGCATTTTTATACTAACTGTAAATTTCTCCATAACAAAGCCGTTAATTAGTTTCTGAAAATTGCAAATCGATTTGTTTTCTTGCTTATTTAACAGAAAAATTCAAATTATCCTTCCATGATATGTCACAAAATATGAGTAACATTTAAAATACTAAGGCCGTTTTAATTTAAGTAGTTAGTTTACAAACATAAGCCAATAAAATGGGTCAAAGACTCAAATGGCCGGGTTGCATTTTGGTACTTCTAGCTATAAATTGTTATTTTGTCAGTTCCCAGAACGGGTCTGTAAATAGCAAACTATATATATAGCAATAACCCAAACAAAGGAAACCCATAATTTCAAAAACTGTTTAAAATGCATAAAACCAAATGGAATCCGAATAATCAGAAATATCAAATGTAGCTTAGGACAAAACTACGATGGGAAGAGTTAATCCTTAGGTTTTAGAATTTACATAAATTTAAATTATAGTAATTGAACAAAGTGTACACATGGGATATTATCTCATGTACAAGTACACCATATCTAAGAAAAATAAAGAGCATACATCTCTACCACGGGGAATTGTTTTACCAACTCCACACTGCAATAAAAGACAAACTCCTGTATTAAATATTTTACGAAAGAATATGGAGTAAATGAACATGAGACCATAACATTTATGATCTTTTTGTTTCAGATAACTCCACAGTAGTGTGCAGACAGATCAGAAGTTTGGTGAAGGCACCTTTTCGGGAAATAGCTATGTGATGATTTATAATCAGCACTGCTTATTGCCTGAATAAGTGCTGGAAATTCATCTCAACAAAGTTTTCACAGACAAACCCATATAAAATAGGACTGTTTAAGGGTAGATGGAGACCAGGAGAAAGGGGTGGTTTGGATAGAATGAGGGAGAAACAGGGTATTTAAGGCAAAGCTGGAGAAACAAGAGAGGAGAGATAAGGGACGGAAGAAGAGAGAAAGAAGAAAGGCATCCATCTATCCACCCGTCAACTGTTCAAATGTAAAACTGGAATGTTCTTTCCTATTCGTAAACTCAAATTTGTAAAGAATAGTGATTCGAGAAGAAGGCCCTTGTACCCTATAATAAACATTATGATCAGAAAAGGTAAAATTGATGGTCTTTTACTTTTGACTGTGCACCTAATTGAAATCAATTTCCATTTATTTGATAACATTTTATAACTTTAACGGGTAGTCAAGTGAGGGATACAAGCTTATGCGAGCCTCTAGTCAAAGGGAAATATAGAATTAAAAAAGATAACAGGAGACTCCTGCAATGGCCAAAAAATGTAGTCACATGTCACAATGTTCCAAGGAACTGCACAAGAAAAAAACACACAGAAAACAAAAGACAAACGTAAACAACGATAGGAACTCGGTACATCCGGCCTTGATGCCGGCACTAACAAAAGCTAGCAAAAGGGTTAAACCACCCTTTTCACTGTCCCTCTTTCCTATAGTATAATTAACATAGGATTAAGACCCAAAAGCAGTTAGACTACTAACTCAATGACCACAATCTTGAAAAGGAGGGGAGAAAACATAGTTTTGAAAGATGGGTTAAGAAGTTCTTTTATATTCTCTGTATGTATGGTGTAATGTTTTGTTATGTTTTTACGTTTAATCTAGCTTTTTGATTTCAATATGAGCATTATTTACGTATACACATTAAAATTTCAAGTAAATGTGGTTTTGTTATTATTTTATACCTTCCTTGAGCTTTTATAAACATCGCAATGTGCCAAATAAGGCGAAGACTATTTAGTTTAGAAAGTAGACAACATATATCTTGTTAAACATTTCTTATCAGTTTTGCATAACTGGTAATTGTCATTGCATATAATTCTACAACGGATCCTCTAAGTGATCAAACATTTTAAGGTTTCACATTGTTGATCCGGTAGTTGTATACTTTATACTCTGCACTTGAGAGCATGCTTTTCTGAGATTTGAGAGAAATGTGCAATCTTCGAAATTCGCTTCAATGTACATAAATATTTGGTGATGATAAATATGTATCAGTAGTACACTTCCAGGCGTTCAACTGATACTTTTAGCTCAGACTATCTAAAGAAAGCGAAAAGTATCTGTAACAATATTCAAGTCAATTATTTTACTCATAAACTATATTGTATCCAACTTAATGAAATAAAACTATGTTTGCATTGATATGGATATGCATGTTCATTTAAAACGTCATTTGCAATATTTATATTTTAAGATATATATGCTATTACATTATAGTAAATTCTAACATGGCTCTTGTTAATCGTCAACCAGTATAATACTCGATAACCATATACTTCGCACATGCGCAAATGGTGTCCGAATAGAAGTAAAATTAATGCAAAACAACTATATTTTTGATTTTGTTCGTCTTATTTTGTGAAGGAAATAAATAAATATTAAGAACATTTTTGAACTTAATTTTCCCATTCAAACACGTAAATGTGGTTTGTTCCGATTTGGATTTTGAAATTGCATCTGTTTGGAAACGTCAGATTGTGTATTGTGACGTCATATACACAGACAAATGAAAACGGGAAATCCGCCTTCTCTTAGGTCGCTTCAGAATGGAGAATTCCCTTTTCTGTCAGATTAGAATCGAAAAAAATCATGGCAGGTAAATAGTTATTGTCATTTAACCATGGGCTGAGCCTTTATTTTCATAAATTTAACCCCTCGCTAACGTTCTGAGTTAAATTCGAATATCAAGGCCCAGCCCATGGTTAAATTTCCTATAACCATATACCTGCATTGAATTATTTCTTAAATATATATATATAAAACACATTTTATGTCACTTTTTGCTCAATTTGAAGTCAACCTACAATAATCATTTAAGCAATCTTTTTAAAAGAGCATTTCTGCCCATTTGTAAAGGGAGGTAATAGCTTAAAATCAGAAGTTTACTCCACATGCTACTTTAACAAATTTCAATGAAAAAAAAACATACATAAACAATATAATTACGTGTTCAAGCATTGTTACTATACATGAAAGAGTGGGATCCTGGATTTTTTTTTGCATGAATGCCATACATTTTCTGTTATTCTTTTTATCCTCATGGCGTTAAAATGAATTGCATCTTCATTCGACAGGCATTAAAAAACCAAATGAAAAGGAACGCACTCATAACTCAAATTTAATCGTCAGCATTTTCAAATATGTATCAACGAATCATCATGACGAATGTTTTTAAACATGTTTCACTATGGAAAGGACGCCAGTGCATTGTGTAATGTTTTACAACTCCTGGAAGGTACCGACCATTTGGATTTCCACGAGTGCATTTCTCGAACCACCATCCGGCAAGGTACGAGTGGGCACAGTTATAACTTTGAATGTCATTGTCTTGATCTTTGGTAGTAAACTTCATCCCATTGAGTAAAAACATGCCATTTCCTGGAACAAATATGTAACATGGTCTCTTATAACACAAATATTCATTCATTTGAAATTATGGATTTCCTTTGTTTGGGTTCTAGTGCTGCTGATGAGGAATACATTTCCGAAATGGCCATACAGCTCATTAAAATTATTGCAGTTGGAGTTAACATATGTGTTATGGTCTCATGTTCATTTACTCCATATCCTTTCGTAAAATATGTATTTAATAAAATAAAAAAATGTGTCTCATTGGGCTTGAAAAATTCTTAACAAAATCAGCAAATATGATGATGAATGATCAGTAAAACAAGACTATACATTACACTTAAATCTTATACAATATCTTTTATGTAGATGTTTAGTAAATGCGGCATAAGTTTTCAACGTCTTGTCTAATGGTACTTTATTTGTCAATTTGGAATTGACGTCCCCTCAAACATAAAAGAACAGGAATTTAAATTTGTATTACATGTCAAGTCTGAGTTTGTTCCATTCAAATTATCATCAGGATATTCTTTTAGAAAAAAAAATAGAAAATGAGAAATCAGTTTTTCTAGTATTCGATATCGAGTTGACAAATAGCTGTGTTATTGGAACAGATTGTGTTGATATTACGGAATTGCGCCAATGCTTATGTTTGCAAGTTTTCCGAGAGGGGACATAGAATATTAATATTGTGACTTATGTGTCGAAATGATGATTCATTTAAAATAGAAAATACCATAATTTTAGCAATTTTTGTCTCTAGTGATATCGATGTCACACATGTTAAGACAACATTTTAAGTTAGAATGAATATAAGCATTTTGATTATAAATTACGTGGTGTCGAGAAAACATTGACTTATCCTCTTTTACATGCAACAAACATTGTTGGTTTCAAGAATTAATCTCAATAACTGTCGATTTCTACGTCTTATTACTTTGAATGTGTTTTTTAGTCTATTTCACTCTACTGACATTTATAAATGCTCTACAATCTTTGGGATGTTGCCTGAATAAGCCACACTTTCACCATACTTTTGGCTTTGAGCACAACTTAAGGATGTTCGCTGGTCAATTTTAAAATAACAACGATATCAATTAAATGCGATTTTTTGTTAGAAAATTGAAAATGAAATTATTAAAGCCGAAAAAATTGATAGGTTACTAAGGAAATTTTTGAGATATAGGTGTTTCAAAAATGGCAGGAAACTGAACTCCTCTGCATTTTCATAGGTTTAACATGAGCGATATTTATCCAATAATGAATGTGACGAAATAACACCAGTTGAATAAAATTTTGTCAGAATGCTTCCAAAGATATATTAAATAACATTAACGAAAAAAATTAGGGGGTCACCGTGCAAAATATTATTAAGCTTTTGAATGGATAAAACCAGCGAAGTCCGAAAATCTGACAGAAATCCATAAACATGACAAGCGAACATTCTTAAGGAGGCAAAGTTTGTGCAATTTATTTTTACCAACTGACCGGGAATATAAGCAAAGCGTTTTTCCATTTGCCGACCACAGCTAAGAAGTTCTACTGATTCGGTACTGACTATAATAGCGTCTAATTCGTCATTGTTGTAGATTGATGTGTATTATTTGCCAAAAAATTCCGAATCATCTTTTAACTCACCAGCTGTGCCACTATATCCACAGATTGAAAGCTGATATTTGGATGCTTCGTTCCCAACACTGAACAAGTTGTAGTCCGCATACACCTTTGCATCGCTAGAATCTGTCATTTCTATCCTCAGTTTAAATCTTTTTGATCGAGTGAGGACATGTATTTTGTCATTTCCTATAAAATTGATATTTATACGCATAAATAATAAATGTTAGACTGTACCTATTCGCAACACCTAATATTTATGTTTTGGAAATCTTCTATGTCGAGCTAAAGAGTTTTTCCTTTGCTAAGTTATTAAGCCAAGTGTCTGCTTAAAATTTTGCATGCATTTTAGTCCACTCTTGAAAATTTACCACAGAATCAACGTTTGATTAAGTGGTCAAAATCGAAATTTCCAAATTGTCTGAACATTTTAATCACACTGGCGAAAAGTTAAAGGAAAAATGTCTCATTCTTCAAAATCTGAGTTCAAATTTTGTCAAGAAGTTGTTTCGAAAATGACGATGTTTTGAATTTTGGGGTAAAAAATAACGATTTTGGAGAATTTCAATTCTAAACATCAAAAAGATTTAAAAATTTGCGCAAATGTTCCCAAAAGGTTCCAAAGGCAGCTGACATAAATGTTCAAGTAATGTCTATTAATGGGGAAAAAGGCATTTTGATAAACAACCCTGTGAATGTTTTAAATCCCTATCATTCATGGATTAAATGAAAACCGGTTCCAAAACTTTAAAATGGGAAAATGTTTTAATGGGGTTAAGTTTTGAAGTGAACAATAAAGAAAACCAATTATGCTTAAATTCGCACCAAAATGCCATTCTTGTGCATTTCGTGCCATGTATAGCGGTTGGCGTGGTTTCAAAAATCAGTTATACGGAAAATTATTTTTTTAAAAGCCCGTGCGTATAATTTCAAGTGAATTGGCAGTTACATTTGTAAAACATTGTTATTTGTGCGAAAAAAAATAATACTAGTAAGTGTTGCGTTTTCATTGGCACTTAGTATATTCTATTTTACGGCGCGTTTTATCGCCCATTTTTAAAAATGAATAATTGGGTAGGTTTAATCGATGCATTAGAACAGTCAAATTTCATGTAGGCGACTCATACTTTTTATTGTATATATTTTAGTTCTTTATGTTTGAAAATGTTTTTTTCATAATTTCATGGATAAAAATATTAGTGTCTGGTAAATTGAATTTTGAATCTTACATTGTTTTATCATAAATCTTTGGAAAGGAGTAGGTGCGGTGAGGGCCTTATTTGGCCTCAAAAAATAAGATTGTTTAAATTCACAATATTTTTTATTGAAATGTTCTATGGATATGTGTCAACAGTAAACAGGAAGATTACTCAAGTTTGGATGTACGATTACGGAGTTTTTCAGTGTAGAAAAAAGGACAAATTCCACATTCTGTCGACAAATGACAAATTTGACCAATTTTGACTACTTTTTCTTAAGAGGAAACATAGAGCGCATGCAAGAACCACAAAAATATTTATTTAGGAGGTCTAACGCATTTGTACTAACAAGCTGGTAAATTATCTAATTGGTTCTTGAATGCGCTCTATATTTCCGATTACGATAACCATTCGAACATATGCCAAATTCCTTGTATTTCTATGAAAACGTTCAAAAGAAGCTTGAACATGACGTCAGAGCTGTACTCACTGTGACGTCATGGGTTCTAAGTTTTGTATTTTTTTCTTTAGTTGGATCTGAACTTTAAAACGAACATAAAAGAAAATATTCAGGTGCAACTTCAAAAATCAACGAAATTTAGGGCCAAATCACCCCCTTATCGCACTTTGTCCTTTCAACAGCATTTGGGTGATGTAAAACGCGATTCTCTATATATGTACGGTAGTCAGAATACGTTAAGCTTTAGCACAAAAAGCATTGTTCTCAAGCTGTAAAGAGAGGCGCCACTTATAATGCTATTTAAAACAAGGAGGCCTCCGAAATTCCTCCATAAAGGAGCAGACTAAATTATTAGTGTCGCTGAGAACGAAATATTGGCTATCTTTACTAATTTCTGTCTTTTTTAGTGTCAATTTCAACCTCGTCTCAGTTTTCCAATCCATATTCATTTTTCATAATTTCATTTTTGAAGTCATCAACTTGTCCTCGTGATATAGCTGAAACTGTGAAATACTACTCACTATTTATACTTTAACTCGAATCAATTAATCCACCTAAAGAACCATAAACTTAAGATTTAAAAGTAGGTAAATTAGCATTGTTTCGTTTAGATGCAGAAAACACGATAATATTACAGAAATATGGGAAGGTTTTATTAAAAATTCGATAAACAAATAAATGAGAGGAAGGAATTGATGCGACCTTTTTTCTCTCAAATCTGCTACCATTTCAAAGACGGCTACCAAAATGCGTTAAAATTTCTACTTTGTTCAATTTCAAGGAAAATTAATTTCTAGGTAGATTTCAAGGCTGCAAATGTGATGGAATGATCTGATTGGTTGTATGGATTGACAACATGTATGGCATTTTATTGGTTGCAAAAATTTAATATTTTTCATTTGAACGCAATATTATTTATTCAAATGGTATAATTTTTCATTTAAATGCAATATTTTTTTATTCAATTGGTATATAAATATATGAATATATAAATGAAAAAATATACCATTTGAATAAATAATATTGCATTCAAATGAAAAATATTAAATTTTTGCAACCAATACCATGCCATAAACAAGGTTCAAAATCTTTGTTTGCATTTTTTTTGGCTAAAAAAAAATTTATTCAAGAAAAAGAAATTAAGAATTCAAAAATTTTACTTTTTTTCAAATTTTTTTTTCCGTGATAAGAGAAGCGATGACATTGTGTAAAAAATACAAGATGTTTTAAGAAGTATTTTTGCAGATATTTACTTTTTAACTTTAAATTACAAAATAATAAACGTAAGTAGTGCGTCGTGCGTTTCTTTTGTTGTTGGGTAAATATTTAATTAATAAATGAATATTTATATAATATATTATCAGAATAAAATGCAACAGGATAACGAATAAAATAGTAAAATTAAATGAAAATTCAAAAACGACTAAGAACAATCTCAAATTAAGACAATCAAATTTGAAGTGTTCAATAGTTCAACATACAATATAGTTGGCACAGGTAAAAGTAGTGAAATATTATTTGAGATAAAGGACAATAAAGGTCTTCTCTTCATTAATTTTTATTAAAAACGCCGTGCAAAGAAAGTGTAAATATATACAGAATGTCAAAGTAAAGGACGGAAAACAAAGAGAAAAGATAATCTTCTGAAGATAATGGGTTCCATACAAAACCGCAAATTCAAATGGCTGTCTGTTTGAACTGACCAGACGGTATACATTAAGATTAAACCAAGGAAAAATTGAAACATATGACAACAAAAAAAACCAAAACAAACAAAAAAAAAAAACAAACAAACAAAGAAAAATACAACTGAACAACATAACAATACATAACGAGTAAATGAGAACTTAAAAAAGAACTCAAAAAGATTAGAAAAAAGAGTAGAAAAAAGCAGTTCCTGCTTCTTATAAGATACCCGTCATGTTGAACACTCAGTTTCTGTAGTAAAGTCAAATCTAGTGGAGGAAAAAGCGTTCAGCTGTTAGGTAGTCCGAGCCAAATAAAAATATCAGACAGATTTTTCAGTTATATTGTAGCCAAGTTGTTAAAAAAAATAAAGGAAAAATGACATGTCACCGATCATCTTTTCCTGCTATCAGGCAATCAAAATCAGACCAAATTAAGTTTTTTCAGCAATATTTAAAAATAATATATAGGGAACTGTGAGAACATACTCATATGAAATAAATATCAGACAGATTTTTTTTTTATTTTTTGATATTTCAGAGGTATACATTTCAGCTATATATTGAGCAGAACAAATCTATATGTCACCGTTTGATTAAGAGAGATATGTTCTATAGTTTACGAAATAGACAAAACTTGTGGGAAAAGGGAGCTAATTCGCGGGAAAGTATATGTCAATCGAAATGCGCATATGCAGAAACTAAATTCACAGTAACCTCGGTATTTTGATTTCTAATATTGCATCCGACTTGTGTTTCGCAAATGCGCCAATCGAATGCGCAGGGTATTAGTGTCGATCTACAATGTACCTTAATAAGCAATCTGTAGTCATCTTAAAATTTAAGGCTCTAGATAGTTTTTTAGATTTATTTTGAAGAACGACCTCGATGAATTTAGCCTCATAAAATGGCAACACATACTGGCTGACAAAAAGTATTTAATTTATAGTCATTGGAATTCCGATCGTCTGCTTGAAACAGGCCCTCAAATCTCGACAAACTTGCTATGAGGTATGAGTAAAGCTCATTGGTGAAGGCCTCATGGTGACTTCAAGATGAAGAACAATAATAAAAGCGTTGTTCCATTGCTTATTATTACCATAATTTTGTAGGGACTTTGTCTCAATTGTATGTACTCCATATCCCTTCATTGTTAAATATATCGTAGATTAAAAGCTCCAGTTGTAATGTAACTCCTGTTTTGAGTCCTCTCAGCAGATGTATACTTCACGTTTGACGAAATGTGGACTTATTAAATATAGTAAAACAGTTTTTTGTGCATTTCTCTAAGCTTTGAGAGATTGATTTCACAAATTGCAAAATGCCTTTATAAATAAGATGTAGAGAACATCCGTTTTGAGTCTTGTCAGATGTGTACCTCCTGTTTGACGAAATGTTACGAAATGTAGTGAATAAACCATGAAAGATATTGGAATAAAAGTAATTTTGGAGGAGTTTATCGATGTATAAACACGGCAGACTCACTCACAAACTAAAGAAAGTCCGAAGGACTTTATGTAAAGTTTGTGAGCGAAAAGCCGCGTTTACACATCCATAAACACCTCCAAAATTACTTGAATTTCTCATAATTCCAATCCTTTAAAATTAAATCAATGTTCTCACTGAATTTGATGTCACCATACACTGCACTATTTTCCTCGGAGCGTATTAATGGGCAAGGAACGTTTATCGAGAAAATAACTTCGTTGTTGTTCGTGACGTTGACCAATGAAATTGGACGTCAATTGGAATCATTATGGAATAATTGCACACGAGACAACAACAAAGCAATGGAGCAACCTTCTACTGAAACTTGAATTTTTCATCGCATGCATTTTTCTACAGTTCAATGTTATATTTTTTTTTTTATTAATTTACATTTGTTTTGACATGATTTAAAATATCTATGAAGACGTTATATACTAATTGGTGCTTTACTCATTCATTCAATAACATCCTGCTAGAATTTAAACTGTCATTTTTGCAAACAAAAACAAAGAAATGATAACCATACCGAGCCAATGGTTCCCCGAAACATCACCAAAACCATTCTTGTAGTCCTTCCAAAATCTGTAAAAGTCACCTGTTCCATCAAGTCGTTTTTGAATAACCTGTACATTGTGTATTACAAAGTATAAGGTTTAATCTAATCAAAAGGCATACTTAGCTTTTTAACTTCGACCTGACTTAAGCACCATTTTTTATCTGAAGTGCATTTATTTTTACTGAAGCACTCATACTCCGAAGTGAACGTATCTGTTATATGGTATGCTAATCATGAATAGATGTAAAATTCAATTGCAAAAAAACAGAAAAAAATACATATAAATTGATAACAAACCCCTCTTACATAGTGTTGATACCCGTTAAGAAAATGTAGCTTGTATATCTATCGAATCACTTTATTTTTCTTTACAATTGAAAATATGTAGGCAACAAAAAGTGAATATTAGCGATCGAAAACAAATCCACAATATATCGGCAAACGAATACCGAAGCTAAAAACGGATAAAGGGGGAACATCTAAAATAATTTAAAAAATCACGGCAATTCATATTTAACATTATCTGAGACAACCTTACAAAAGAAACGCAAAATAAACAAGAACACAACATAACTAAAGCATTGTCAGCGTGAGCCCCTACATACCTGGAAGTATCATCAGGTGCTCAAACAGGACACAGCTACAATGGCTGAAAAATACAGTTACATACCAAAATGTACCAAGGAACACCACAAGAAAAAAACACACAAGAAACAAAGACAAACGTATTCAACGATGGGAGCTTGGGACTACCGGACTGGCAAAAGTATGACCTTCTCCATGTGTGGCTTTGTCCGATGTAGTCAACGTTGATGGTTTTTTTCAGTTCCGTTATAAACTATGGATCTACTCGAAGATATCTATCCTGATTTTTGTATTTTTTTTAAATGAAATCATGTTGACGACTTTATATCGTCTTTAGTGATACTTGCAACAATCAACATAAACTTTGGTGTTTTAGCTTTAAAGACAGTAATTTCACTCTATTGACAAGGTTCATGTACAAACTACAGGCACGAAAATAGCGAATGAGGGAATCAAATGAAGTCGCAATACCGTTGATGTATTTATCACGCTTGTTATGGAGTGACTAGATTGTCAATATTGAGGTGTAAGTCCAGGTAAAATGCTATGAGAGTGTCGGTGGTCTCTTTAGTTTCGAGTTCATTTCGGGTTCAAAAGAGGCTATCAACATTGGCAGACCAACATTTAGACGATAGAGAAGAAAGAATAATAAACGACTAATTTCAGTTTAATAATGCGACTCTTAATATCAGTTTAGCTATTAATAAAAAAAATGTAATAGCTCATATCTACTTTCATTCCCGAATTTATCTACTACACCTAGTAACTTACTGTCCATCTGTTCATACAATACACGTTAAATCCAGAAGATGATCCTGGGTAAATCGTATAAACTCCATCATTACCTCCTGGTGGAATTTCACTGCAGTCTTTTGGTTTGTTTGGTGGAACTGGAAGTACATACAACAGTATATATTAGGGGACTGTACAGATTTTTTAATTAAAAAAGTGAAGATAATAGAATTTGATTTTCTTCTAAATTGTTATGCATTAATTTCTCGGTGAATTACTTAATAATACTTAGTATTTATCTTATTTCAAGAAATTCATTATAGGCAAAAAGTCACACTCGTTGGAGAATATATCAACACAATCCCCTTCAATTTCCTGACAGTTAAAGTAAACTATACCAATTTTAGCGAATATTTGATTTTTTTTCTTAGAATTTGATTTGTATCTCGAAAGTAATTTTAAAAAATCCGCCTAAAATATTGTAAGTTCGGTAAATCACAAAAGCCGGAAGTTTCGACTTCTATTTTTTTCTTCTTACTTCTATCTTCATACTTCAGAAAACGCAACTGACACTGAATTTTATATTCAAAAATGTGTCGATAGGACTCAGTTATATATTATTCTCAGCTTATAAATAATCACGTTTTTGATAGATTGACTAGTGTTCAACCTCGGGTGTTAACCTTCATTGCCAGCAATATTTCAGCTATTGGAGACGAGAAGAAATATGAAATATCAATATCATATTAATCTTAAAACATCACAAAGCTTTAGGAGAGGTGAATTTTGTATCGAATGGCAAAAAGATGATTAGGGACTTAACCTTGAAACGGATACATTGTCTAGTTTTGTGTGTGTGTGTGTGTGTGTGTGTGTGTGTGTAACTATTTGTTTATGTTTTAACTAAAAAGTATCGGGTAGTGTGCACATTTCCAATATACACTTATTATGATTTATACCAAATATTTTAGTTACATGTAAAGCAAATGCAAATCACTTGGACTCTTAAATCTTTGAAAAGATTGGTTTGATTAATAATTAATCCTGCTTGTGCAGCCCTGTTTTACAGTTTATTCAGCTTATTTTCCAAAGCTACGATAACTTCAGCTGGAATTATTTAAGGTTTTCTGTAAGGATCTAAGCGAATTCCGTCAAAGTGTGATTGGTGATAATGCCAATAAACATAGGCGTAAAACGTGCTTAAACATGGGTCTATACGCAAAAGCCAAAACCACATTAGTATGATACGTGATTTTACCAATTTGAAAGTGTGCTTTCTTGAAAGAAGAACCACAACAAGACTAAGGGAAGAAAACGTGATCATCAATTCAGGAACAAGGAAGCCTAGTCATTCCAAATCAGTTAAAGTGTGCAAAAGCTACAATGAACTGCATTCGAGCTTAGCGTTGACATGTTTGGCACAAACACGTAAACAAATTATTCACGTGCTCAACAAAAAACTCCTTCCAAGTTGTTACAATCATTGTGTATATTTTACATTATACAACATCGATCGATGGCATTCAAATGCAAAAAATTGGACAATTAAAAGTTTTTTTGTAGTATGCTATCTAAATCAGCCGAGATACAAATAAATCACGTGCACGTTCATAATCATGGTTTCTCACATCAGTGCAAGCGCCGCCTCATCGTTATCGACAAGCCAATGAAAGTAAACGTTACGTTTTTGGTTCAAAACAATTTTTTGAAACTTCTCAAGGAACATCCCAGCGCTAAGCTTAATTGCAGTTCATTGTAATTTTCATGGTCACAATCATTCAACTGATCATTCTCGTTACTTAACGTTCAAATTCACATGAAAGGTAATTTCGATTTGAAAAATGTAATTTATCTTGTTTGGTTTATGTTAATTGTCTAATTTTCCTTAATATTAAGGCACAAACTGGCATAAACCGTATATCACAAATTAGGGTATCTCTATTAAGATACCTAGTTAATATGAAATATCCTTTACAGTGGTAGCTAAATACTGCTTTTAGAACAAAAAGGAACAAATTCGACCGTACATCTTGCCTTAAGAAATATAACACATTTTTTATAAAAAGAAATATAGAAAAAGACAGCAGGAAGAGAAAGGGGAGAAGGAAAAATATCGCATCAAAATCCCCCCAAAAAAGTCTGTTCGCACAATTTTTGGCACGATGACCCCCTGCACAGTCCCCTTTGTGAACCTTGTCGAAGTAACGTGTTCCACATTCGTTGGAAATTAACCAGTGATGATTAAAACACATTTTTAGCTATTTTTCCTGATCACATATTTTTTGGAATGGGTTTTTTATACCCGACCCCCACACCTTTTTGGCTGATTGTTAGAAAGTTCACTATTTGAAAGTCGAAATCATCACACGTGTCGTAATCTTTTGTTTTTAGAGTTGTCAATGTAGAGGTATAGGTCCAGGTAAGTTGCTGATGTATCAGTTGTTGTCCTTTTTAATTTCGAGTGCATTTGGGTATATAAGATGAAGGTTATCCTTAAATTTAGGATTCTTTAATGGAAGAACATAATCTACATGTCTATAACGGAAGCTGGAATTTAAGGACTTGGTTAGCTCTGAATCAAACCTTGTACGAGTTATCGTTATTTATGTTTGTCTCTTGTTTTCATTATTGTTTTTCTGGCGCAGTTTGCTTGTGGATTGTGGCATGTGATTGTAGTTCCTGGACATTGAAGGTGTTTGCTGTTTTCTTGTTTTTGTAATTGTACGAACCTGGCTTCATACAAAAAAGAAACAAATCTGCTAAAAGTGGCACACAATTAGTCTCCATAGGTAAAAGGATGAAGAAAAACATACTGGGCTGAAAATCAAGTCAATGGCGAACTCTTTTAT
>MJUU01068017.1:58109-88446 GCA_002080025.1 Modiolus philippinarum | reverse complement strand
TGCTGCGGGCCTATTCATAAGCCGGGATCGCGCACGGCGGGGTTGTCAACGAGGTTGCCATCGAGCTTCATTTAAATACGTATTGTAATGCATATTTTTCTCGGGAACGTTTGTGATATCTTTAGTAAAAGTGCAAGTTCAACATGGTTTTGAGAGATATTCTAGAGCGTTATGAGGAGAAACAGTAAAAAAAATCGTAAAAAGGAAAGACAGGTTCATCTCCAATCCTTAAGATACCGTTCGTCTATCCTTCTCGAGAAAGCCATTATATTTCTCACTTTTGAAACACAGCAGTTTCTATGTCTTACACTAGTGCGGTTTACTGGCAAATATAACATTGTTTTTTTTTGCACATTTGTGCTTGTGATCTAAATATGTTTTATCAGTGATCATGCGTGCATTAAATCTACATATTTTCTTTTGAAGTATAATTCATCGGAAACAAAACAAGAAAAATCGTCTGTAAAAATGTGGCGCGCTCGGATATACACTCCAGATTTTATTTTGTTAAAAAAGGGACGTAACTCCTTGTATAAACAAACAAATGGGGACGACATTCCTGTGCGGATTTTAGCATATGTTTGGGAGAATAGAGCGAAGATATAATCAAACTCCAGTGAAGAAAATCTCAAACACCCCCGAGTAAGATTTCAATCATCTAAGTCTCAGCAAGCTCCGTCCGAGACTGGAAATCGTATCCTTGGGTATCGACCGAGATTTCCTTTTCTTACCCTACCTGTAGTGCTTTCTATGTAGACAATACCTGGAGGAGATTTTTCCGTCTCACCAACCACCTTGGTGAGAACACCTACGCAATCTTTTTCCCGCGGTTTTTGTGTCCGCTTGACATTCAAATTCCACTTGTCTTCTTGTTTTCCTTTTTAGATAGCACATTTTCCAACAACGACGAATTGTAAAACTGTTTCTTTAACTCTTGACACCTAATTTATGTACCATATAATTCTGAATATAATGTAAAATTCAACAGTCAAAAATCCCGCTCGTATCTTGGGACGTCATAAAAAAAAAGGGGACGTAACACCGTTTGTAAACAAAAGTCAGGAAGGTCAAATTTCAGATCAACGATTTGAGTGTATACATATAAGTAAACACAAATGAAAAGCCACAGTAAGCCAAGTAAATAATTGTGTAATGTAATATGTTTTGAATTATTTAGTGTCAACAGAAATCCAACGTTATGCTTTATAGTACGAAACAAGATGTCCAATGTCAAAATGAGCAATTGCCCGTTTGTGTTGGCAGGGTGAGAAAACAAATCAAACACGGGTATGTGTGTGAGACAAGGTACATCTCACACACCCTCGGGCAAGATTAGGTAGTCTCTGACTCGGCAAAGCCTCGTCAGAGACAACCTTAATCTTGCCCTTGGGTGTGTGAGATTTCCTTTTATCGCACAGCAACATGTTTTAGATTCATATTGTCTCGCACTTTCCCTGGTGTTACATTCCTTATTTTAAGGATTTGCTATTTAAGAAATCGACGATGATGGCAGAAAACACAGCTTTTAACAGTAACAATTGAGTTTTTTTTTCTATGTTGACACAATAGAATTACGGTCAGCTGAAATAATGTGATAACGGAGAATGGAATGAACTTCACACAGTTAAGAGGCTGCAAAAAATGTATTTGCATACCAAACATGCAAATAATGATGGAAGAAAGCTAAAACGATTCTATCCTCAGACGGTAGACTGACATTCGGAAGCTTGTATTTGAACCAATGTTTTGAGCATTACGAAAATATGTCAAAGCTACGATGAAGAAGGATCCTGTGCTTTGCAAGATATTCATGCTGTATTTTCATATAAAGCTGTGATGCTGTCAGTGATACTCCTCCAGAAAGGGGGGGATTGAAAGGCAATTTTATGAAATGAACCATTCATCAATGACATATTCCATATTTTTGCAAATAGCTCGTTTATGATTCGATCCCTTGATAAAAACGAAGGAAAAGGTACCAGTCATCGTGTTTTTTCAAAGTGTGCAGATTAAACATTATATACGGGAAAATGGGGTTAATTCCTGGAAGACTGAACGACATTTTACATGTCAGTAAAAAGGATGTGTGAAATATACAATACCATCAAAATAAGATGTCAAAACAATTTTAAAATATCACCTTAAATATCATATTACCCTACAAAAACACAGGCGATCAATTTCAAGATGTCATCAAGACATCGAAGATATCTTTTTTAAATGTTTTGACATATTCTGTCAGTGTCAGTGTCTACATTGTTTATAAAATTGATAAATTCCTCACTTATCTGGTTATGACAAGAACACGAGATTGTGGTTTCTTTAAAACAATAAAATGGCATACAGACCTTGGAACCGTTCCATAAAGCTAAATTAACGTGTCCCATAAAACAACGTCTCTGTACTTATATGATGTAAAAGATGTCAATTAAAATACCAGATCATCTACGATGGCCGATATAAGTAGGCAAAACTTAAATTAAAGTAAATTTTTAAAATTGCTGCCAAAAAGTGCTGCAGTAATTCTTAGCTGCACTTTTTAAAAACTAGTATTTAAAATTGCTGCTTAAAAGTGCTGCAGCAATTCTTAGCAGCACTTTTTTTTAAAAAAGTCATATTCAAAATTGCTGCTAAAAAGTGCTGCAGCAATCCTAAGCAGCACTTTTTAAAACCTGGTATTTAAAATTGCTGCTTAAAAGTGCTGCAGCATTTCTTAGCAGCACTTTTTAAAAAATGATATTTAATATTACAGGTAAAAAGTGCTTCAGCAATTCTTATCAGTAAAAATTCATTATTGTCATTCAATAAACCCTGTCTTTTTATTAAAATTCTGGGATGTTCGTTCATTCGTGAAAAAGAAACATAAATACTACATTAAAAACATGATATGAGATCGTTTTATATCACTAGCATATATACCAAAATGCATCATGGAGAGTAGTCTGTTCGAGACTTTTTCGGTGCAGTCATGAAATACCACTCCACATGTTGAAGGATATTATGTTGGGAATGATAGTGTAATTTCATAAAATATTGAATTTGAATCGAAATGATGAAAATCCTTATTGTAAACAGCAAATGATTAACACTTACTATTTAAGTCAACTAAAAATTCAAACTGATACCAAAGTGACCCCCATAACATTCATAATTTACGTTCGAATTTCTGACATATTGTTGTACCTTGTAATACTTCATAATTTAGAGTTTAAAGTTAAGGTAGTGAAAAAAAAACGCTTGTCAATTCTTCTATTCTCCAAAATCTATTAATTACATAGGTTTCAGAGTAATCAACATACTTACACAAATCACAAAATCTCCAGGATTTATTGTTGTTTCATAAGTAATCCGAAAAGCACTGGACGTTTAGTGTTTGAGCGGGAAATTGCCACTAAAATATCTATATTTTCAAGATTGTTTCCCAAAGAACAAATCGTAAAACTCTCATAAAACCGATAGAAAAAGGTTCACAGATTCTTTGAAATTGCGAAACAAACTCATTAACACCTTAATTATGATATGACGGCCTTTAATCCCTTTGTACCCAAACCAGTGGTAAAACAATATTAATTTTGGATAAGATTATAAATTTTACAGAAAAAAAATGGAAATTTTACCCATTAAAGTGTAAATTGTACACATTAAAGTGTAAATTTTACAGAAAAAATTATAAATTTTACAGATTAAAGTATGAAAAGCAGAGTATAAATTTTACAGATTAAAGTGTAAATTTTACAGAAAATATAGAAAAAGGTGTAAATTTTACAAATTAAAGAGCAAATCTTACAGAAAAAAGTTAAATTTTTACAGATTAAAGTATGAAAAATAAAAAAAAATAAGATGTGTAAAGTGGCACTAATACGCTTCCGTAGGAATCTTGTGCTTTGATCGATTATAAATCACTGTAGAGTTTGTATGTTTATATTAAATTGTGTTAGTTTGTTTTAGTTTTTGGGTTTTATGTGAGTTCTGCGATTCATGGTTTAATATTTGATAATATTCTTTTAGGTAGCTATGCTGAACTTATAGATGTGTAAGTGGCAATTTCCCACCCAATACTAAACGTCCAGTAGATTGCTCGTGAAACGTGTATTTTCTCCAATAATAAGTCATCGAGATTTGTGATTTATGAAGCCATATTGATAATCTTCAATTGGTTACACTACAACCTATATCTTTTCTTATTCGGTTTGTCTGAGATCTTCTTCCCTTTTCTAGTAGTTTAAACCCTTGAGAAGTTATTATAACCCTGTAATTTTACCACGATCCTTTAGTCCATGTGTCTGAAGAAGTTTTTAATAAATCAGACGGGGGTTCTTTCAGAAATTTGACCATAGATTATGAAAAAGCAGAAATTAACGCAGGATATTTCAGTACTTTTAATGCTTCGTCGAATAAGTACATCTAAGAACTGTAAAGTTTGCAGTCATTTGTTAATGGACTTTTAATTAGCGGAGTTCATATTATTTGCTATTTCAAAAAGTTCACTTACAGTTAGATTTTCATCATTTCGATTCAAATTCAATATTTTGTAAAATTACATGTATCATTTCCAACATAATATCCTTCGAAAAATGAAGCGGTATTTACTACATGCACAGAAAACAAGACTACTCTCGTCATGATGCATTTTGGTATATATGCTATATAAATCGATTTCATATCGTGTTTTCATGTAGTATATTTTTTTTCTTTTCATGAATAAATGAACATCCGAGAATTTTAATTGAAAAGACAGGGTCTCTTGCATTTTCTTTTATTTATTTTTACTGATAAGAAATGCAGAAGCTCTTTCACAGCGTACCAGCAAATATTGCGGGGGTAAAGCATATATGCTTGGGGGGAGTCTTTGACAATTTTTGCGAGGTTGTCTGGAGACAAAGTAAGTTTGCAAGTTATTCAAACATGTTATAAACCACGGAACCCAGCAATAAATAGGCTACACGATGGTCAAAAGAATAAAGATCCACACACTATAGTTTTTCTGAACACTTCGACATAATTTCAAAAAATGATATTTTCTAAAATTTTATCTTTCTAGCATGTAAATGAATCGTTTAACCTGTTCATATGCCACTAAAAGTGCAATTCTTTCAAGACTTTTTCACCCAAAAATACGTGATATCGTCGTTGCTCGAATATTTCACACTTTTTGTATGTGTGACGGGGGAAAGTCATATATCTTTGCGGGGGAAAGCATATTTAAGTATTTTGCTTTCCTATGGGAAAGAAGGCACCTGCATGAGATCAAAAGCACGATGCAGTCTACAAGAAGGGCAACAGTGGCTGAATGTGTATTTTACATACAACTTTATACACCTTTTATAGAGTTTTCAAGCTGCATTCCTCGGGCAAATTATCGGGTAATTCTTTGTCATAAGCGAAAAATGAACTTAATGCACTTTTGAAAAGAGGCTTTAGCATCAAAGATACTGCATTATATGTCACGAAAATATTTTCTTTTTGAAAAAAATCAAATATATTACCACTGCTTTCCCTGACAGATATGACGTGTCAGTATCCCAAATGAAAGTGGACATTTTCAGCTAGATTCACGTCTTCCCGGATTTGACTACCGACTTTGACATTTTCCCGGATGGAATCACCCACAGTGTGACGGGTGTTGTTAACAGAGCAGGACATGCTTACCCTTCCGGAGCACCTGATGTCACTCTCAGTTTCACTGGAGTTCACACTGTGAGTGCCTTTGTTCTGAATGTTGTGGTTTCTGGTTCTGTGCTTTGTGTCTGTCTGGCGTCATTGTTTTTGTGTCTAACGTCATTGTTTTCTGTGTTCTCGTTTTTGCCCTGTCTTTGGACTTCGATTTTTGTGAATTTCACCCCTTTGTTCCTTCGGTGTTCTACTGCCGTTGTTTCCCCCGCTAAGTTATATGATCCCCCGGTCAAGCAAACACAAAATGTAAAATATTCGAGCAACGATGATTGGACTTATTTTTGGGTGACAAAGTCTTGGTGAAATTGCATTTTTAATTGTTGATAAACAAGTTGAACGATTAAAATTGATGTCAAAAAGGTAAAATTTTAGAAAACGATTTTTTTTTAATCGAAAGTTTGAAATTATGTCGAAGTGTTCGGAAAAACTATAGTGTTAATCTTTATTCTGTTGACCACCGTGTAGCCTATTTAGGGACCGACCATTTAACCTGAAAGGTGGGGTTATTGTTTTTTTTTTTTCTGGACGGAAAATTTTTTTTCGCGCTTCGCGCGAAACAAAATATTTATTTTTTGCATGCGTATCAACAAAATATTTTTTTCAAAATTAACATTATTTTTTGGGGCAGAAATCCTCCTTCAGAAATTTTTTTTCATCATTTTGGCAGCCAAAATATTTTTTCACATAAAATCAGATACAAAATTTTTTTTTAGAAAAAAACCATAGCCCCCCTCCCCCTTTTCAAGTTAAATGGTCGGTCCCTTATTGCCGGGTTCCGTGGTATATATAACATGTTTACATTATTGTGTTTGAATAATGGCCTAACTAACCTTTTCTCCAGACAACCACACAAAAATTGTCAAAAACTCCCTCCCCCCCAAGCATATATGTTTTCCCCCTGCAATATTTGCTGGTACGCTGTGTCTTTTTACCAGCAATTTTAAATATCACTTTTTAAAACGTGCTGCTAAGAATTGCTGCAGCATTTTTTAGCAGCAATTTAAATACCAGTTTTTAAAAAGTGCTGCTAACAGTTGCTTCAGCATTTTTTAGCAGCAATTTAAAATATCATTTAAAAAAAGTGCTGCTAAGAATTGCTGCAGCAGTTTTTAGCAGCAGTTCTATAAATATTTACTTTTATTTTTTGCTTGTAAAATTGCTGCAGCACTTTTTAGCAGCAATTTTACATTTTAAATGTTATAATTTTTGCTGGTAAAAAATGCTGCAGCACTTTTAAAAAATTACTTTTATTTTTTGTCGGCTGATATTTGCCATCGTACTGGAGTGAAAAAATGTGGACCGCAGCACATTTTGAACTTCATGCAGAAAATGTGCTACGCTCCACTCTTTTACACGACAATGAAACTACAAAATCTGCCATTCAATACTTATTATTTCATTCCGTAAATGGAACAACGGCAGTAGAATACCGATGTACCAAAGGAGTGGAATTTACAAAAAACGAAGTCCAAAGACATGGCCAAAACGAGAACACAGAAAACAATGACGCTAGACACACAAAACAATGACGTTAGACATATACAAAGCATAGAAATAGAAATCTCAACATTCAAAACAAAGACACTCGCAGTTTGAACTCCAGTGAAACCGAATGTGACACCAGGTGCTCCGGAAGAGTAGGCATGTCCTGATCTGTTTACAGCACCCGTCACACGGTTAGTGAGGCATATATGTTTTGGAATGAAAGTGTTAAAGCAAGATAACTTCTCCATTCTCTTGTCTAGATTACTCCGCCGTCTTTGTTTACTTTTGTCGTTGTCAAGGAGTTGCGTGCTGATGTTTATATAGTTTTACTGACTTATAAAACACAGTGACGGAAATGATCGGAAGTACTCGTAACAAATCAAGTATGGGGATTTCCATACGAGGCATGTGTTGAAATAACTCATTATTTGCCATCAATGTATCAAACTAGCCCGGAGTAGGATTTTTTTTCAAGAGTTTTCTATGATCTTCAAAAAAGGGTTATTTCAAAGGAAGTCTAGTCATTGCAAATTGACAATTTTTATATTTCAGATATTCACGGTTTATTTCTTTGTACGATATACTACCCATGTAAAACAAAACCCGGATTGCCACCACTTTAGGAGCTTTCCTCTTCGTCATTTATTCACTTGTTTTTGTTCTGATATTGCTGCAATAATGTCAACGGAAGAAGAACTATTCAATCAATCAATAAGAGGTAACATCACGATAATGAAGAACATTTGGTGCAATACCGAATTTAATGCCTTGCCTTGACAGCAGAACACTCACTGAGTACTGATATTAGTTTGAATCAATTGATAGCGAATCAGGGGAGGATAAATATTATTAAATTATCAAAATTATCAAACTATCAAAATACATTTGATAATTTTGCTGTTGGATGCCAAGCACAAAAATCACTTACATGAAAAATATATTGAATTATACATTTGTGATTTTATATTTTGTCTTTTTTCGTCCATTATATTTGTCTCTACAAAATATAGTATAGTAGAATTAAGTGAAAATTTGTGATATTGTTGTTGATACCTGTCGCAACAGAGCAAGGCAGACGCAGGGAAAATATTGAAAAGCAATTTTGAACGCGATAAAATGAACTTTTTATAAACTAGTTCATTTTTGTAAATAGATCATTAAAGATCTGATATCTTACTTATAAGGGATATATAAATTTATATTACAGTGCTTTTACAAAGTGTCGGGACTAAACATTATTTGAAGGAAAACGGGGCTAATTATTGGTTTGAGTGGACGAAGTTTTACACTTGTTAGTCAAAAAGGTTTTGCCATATTCAATACCATCAAATTAATAACAATTTAATATACAACATTAGATATCTTATTTCCCTAAAAAACGACAGGGAATCAATTTCAAGATGCTATCAAGAAATCGAAGATCACAATTTTTAATGTTGTGATATATTCTGTCAGTGTCATTGTTGACCTTGTTTAATCTATTGACCAATGTCTTAATTACCTGGCTGTGGCAAAAATCGATCGTGCTTTTTTTTATAAACAATTAAATGACATACAGATCTTGGCACCGTTTAATTTATCTAAATAAACGTGTCTAATATCCCGTAAAAAAGAACACCTGTGATCTTTTTTATGTATAAGATACGGGATCCCCTAATTTAAATTTTAAAATGTGAAAGGGTAAAAGGTAAAATGCCGAGCCGGTTACTCATCCAAACAAGGCTTTTGTGAACTGCCATTAACAAAGCAGTATCTATATATGTATAATTTCTGCTCTTTTCAAATAGCAATAAAAACTCGTTGTACGGATTATTTCTCTTTCTCTTTTTCCTTGTTTTGTAATTGTTTTCATTTATTTTGACCAGTTTTCCCATGGGAAAATCAGGCTATTAAAATGAAAAAATGACGGGGCGGCTGCAAACTTTGTAGATAATTTTTTTCAGGGGCAAATCTTCAATAGTTTTTGATATTTTGCAGATTATTTCAACACATATTAGAAGTTTGCATGTCGTTTGATTTTTCTTTTTAATAAGTGTTGCCAAAATTGTCAGTTGTTGAACTTACGTTTTTTTTACGTTAAATATTTGACTTTAGTGCACCCCATGTGTCTGGAGTAAATCTCCTACATTTTTTTAGAAAGAAAACTTATCATTTGCAGATTTTTTGTATGTATTTCAGTGTTGTGCATGTCACTTGGATCTTGATTTTTTATGATATATGCCAAAATTTAATGTTGTTGATTTTTTTGTTGACATTTTTACGTCAAATATCTGCTAATAGAGTACCCATTTAACTTCATATAATTACCTTGTCTGAGACAATGAATGAATGTGATGCAATCCCATTTGACGAATGACATTAAGTGAGACGCTAATATGTTAAAGTCATGGAAAGATGTCTAAAATTCTTATACCTCAATATTCAAAATTTACAATTAAGAATTTTTTTGGCCGAAAGGCCGCAGCAAATGGCTAGACCCTAACAACCATTTTTAATACAAAAATGGCAACCTAGGGAAAACCGATAGCAATGCCATTAAATATTTTACCTAACCTTTGAGGTGACCTTTCTTACCTAACCTTTGAGGTCTAACCTTTGAGGTCAGTGACCTAACCATAGAGGCCAAAAACTAACACACATAACCTTAAAGGTACTGATAACGCAGCCTACAATAGGGTGCAGACATTATACAGTTATTTCATGCATTTGAAGGAAATAGCAAAAACTATTGTCCCGAGGTGATGGAAAGGACTTATGAACTGTTGCCTGAGGCCAGAGGCCGAAGGCAACAGTTTGCGAGTCATTTCCATCATCGAGGGACAATAGTTTTGCTATTTCCTGAAATGGGACATGAAATAACTGTTTTATTAACTTATAAAACAATAAAAAAATCTTGCCTTTAAAAAAATTTCTACACCCGTCTACACCCATCACCGGTAAGATTTGAGATGATGTTCCACTGCGCAATTATTTTGCGCATGGAACAGTTGGTCCGGAAATCCATAAACAGTTAACTGTTCCACATGACGTTAAAAATTTCATGAAAATAGTTTGAAATGCTACATATGTAAAAATGTAACTATAAGTTAATAAAACATCTCGTCTAAGTTAACTTGGGGAGCAGTCATGAGAACAGTCCTAAGTTAACTTGAAGTTAACTTGGAGCAGACTGCTCTGACAAGTCATACAAGACTGACTGCTCTGGCCATGCAGTCATAGAGACCTGACCGCTCTAACCTGTCAAAGAATCCTGACTGCTCTGACCTTTCATAGAGCCCTGACTGCTCTGGCCAGTCATAGAGCCCTGACCGCTCTAACCTGTCATAGAATCCTGACTGCTCTGATTAGCCGTATAGCTCTAAAGCAACAAGAACTGTTAATACTCAAAATTTAGTACAGCGATGGATACGTCCCCTATTCCTACCAGTCACACACGATTATCACGACAAAAGCACAAGTTTTTCACACGTTGAGTGCAATATTTTTCAAATTTGCCGTAACCATATCAAAACTATCAGAAAAGAGTCACTTAATTTTATGAATTCGAAAATTGTAATACTTAACTGTAAATTTCCATAATTTTGCAAAATAAACAATTAGATAAATAAATATATAAAACTGAATAAAAATGAGTCCTGTAGTAAATAAAATATCCTGCAAACAGCCACAAACATCAAATATCAGAAGAGGGCATATTTCATTTTCACGTCAAAATAATGCACCCACAATAATTGGTGTAATAAAACTAAAATATATAAGAAAAGGCAGGCCTTCTTCATTTTATAATGTACCGATGTTCGTAATACTACAACTTGTTGTAATTGAACCTAAGATATATAAAAAAATGCAGATTTTCTTCATTTGATATTATTTGAATGCCGCAATACTTCAAAATGCGCATATGCAGAATCAAAATTCACAGTAAATTCGGTATTTAGTTATTTGTTACCACTGGGTCGATGTCACTGCTGGTGGACTGTTAGTCCCCGAGGGTATTCACCAGCCCAGTAGTCAAGGAGTATCTCCCTCATGCAAAGCTCTGTCCTTAGCTGATTTTGGTCTCCTTTTTAGATCATATTTGGTAATTTGTTCTCTATCAGTTTTTAAATATCTTTGACATTATGATCTTCCACATGTTTAGATTTTATCTGCACTGAAGAGACATAGGTTGCCGAAATGCGCATATGCAGAATCAAAATTCACAGTAACTTCGGTATTTAGTTACTTGCTGTAATTTAACCTAAAATATATAACAAAAGGAAGATTTTCTTCATTTGATATAATATCGATGCCCGCAATGCTTCAACTTTCTGTAATTTGACCTAAAATATATATGAAAAAGATCATAATGCTGTTTCATTAAAAATAAATACAGTAAGAGGGAGTAAGGGTCGGGGGTATTGGAAGTTAAATTCAGGTATATTAGATGATGAGGAATGTGTTAATATAGTTACAAAAATCATTACAAAATGATACTGAATGTAAATACATTGAAACTTTATGGGATAATTTGAAAATAGAAATTAGGGATGCAAGTTTAGATTATTGTAAAAGAAAATCCAGTAAACACAAAACTAAGATTTCAGAATTAGAGCAACAACTTGATACTTCAAATCAAATAACAGACAAAAGAAAAGAAATAGATCAAAATTTAAAAGATAAAATAACAAAAATAGAGGATGAATTAGGTAACCTATACAAAGGAAAAATCAAGGGTCAGCACATAATGTCTCGAGTTAAGTGGTTTGAGGAAGGAGAAAAAATAATGTCTATTTTCTGGGTTTAGAAAAAGCGCGTCAAACCAAAAAAGTAATTAATGAAATTTATATTATTCTAATGGCTCCACAACCAAAACTAGATCTGGAGGTTCATTATTATAAAAAAAAACTGTATACTTGCTCTGCTCCATATAAAGATGATAGAATTAAGTACATAGATAACAAAGATTACTAAAAAATTAAATGAAAACGAAAGCAATAAATGTGAAGGAAAAATTAACTTAAAAGAATGTAAAGATGTTGTTTGTAAAATGAAACTAAATAGAGCTCCCGGATTAGATGGAATAACAGTCGAGTTCTATAGAAATTTTTAGTTCAAGTGTTTAATAAATGCTATGAAAAAGGGGAAATAACTAACTCTAAAAAAACTGGTGCTATTTCATTACTGTACAAAAAGTGACCCTCTGTCATTAGATAATTACAGACCAATTACTCTGCTCAATGTAGATACAAAAATCTTAGCTTATATCTTGGCTAAAAGACTAAAACAAGTTCTGCAATCAATTATAAATCAAGATCATTCGGAATATGTCAAAAATAGATATATTTGTTTTAAAATTAGACAGATACCAGATCTCATTGAAAATTTTAACATTGACGGGGCAATACTATTTTTAGATTTCTGCAAAGCCTTCGACTCATTGGAATGGGGTTTGATATTAGAAGCATTGAAAAAATTCGGGTTTAAAAACAATTTCATTACATGGATGAAAACTATGTACACTGATATTACAATTATGATTATAATAGAACAATTGGGCAGTTATTCGGGATTGAAACTTAATCGAAATAGAACAGATGGAATTTGGCCGGGGAAACTAAAAACTAGTAAAGACAAATTTGAAAACATAAATTCGACAGACAAGCTAATCAAAAGCTTAGGCATATATTTTGGACAAAATAAAGAAGAATTTCATTAGCTCAATTGGGAAAAATAATAGAAAAAAAACAACAAAATTAGTCGAAAATTGGGAAATAAGAAAACTTACATAATTTGGTAGAATATTAATAGTTAAAGCCTTGTTGTTACCAAATTTAACTTTGTGACTAATACTACAGTGCATAAGCAGTACTTACAAACATTTATGAATATTATTTACAGATATATATGGAATGGAAAAAAGACAAAATAAAACGTTCTATATTAGCAAAAGACTATTTCCAAGGGGGACTTAAAATGACTGATATAGATGCCTATATTAAATCGATTAATATTAAATGGGTCAAGAGATTGCTAGAAACTGATGATGCAAATTGGACTTTAATACCCAAACTCTATCTGCTGTTCAAAAAAAATCTTAACAGTAAACATTTAATAGATAAAACAGTATGGAATGAAATACCAGAATTTGATAAAGCCATTTTAGAAACATGGATTATTTAAAAAAAATAAAATGAATATAAAACCCCCAGTTATTTTTTAGAAATAAGAAAGCAGTTGATTTGGGGTAACCAATTCATTTTATTTAAAGGAAAAGGTTTATGTTTTAAAGCTTGGATTGAAAGAGGCATTATTTATGTCAATGCTATAATTGACGAGCATGGTCTGTTATCAGAGGAAACAATACTAACGAAACTAAAAAATAAACATAAATGAATATCAGAATTATCCCAAATTAGAAAGGCTATTCCAAAGATATGGCTAGAAATTATTATTACAGAATCTTCTACAAAAACTGTAGTAACAATTGATAAAAATAAAGTAAATTTTGGTAAAAATCTTGACTTGGGAAAAATAAAAAATTCTGAAACATAATATTAAAGTATGATACAATAGATATACCGATTGGACTAATAAAATGGCAGAAAGTCTTGAAAGAAATTGTAAACTCACATTCTAAACTTCTGTTTGAATTTATTTTCAAATATCTGAAGGACAACAAATTTAAAGAGTTTAGGTGGAAATTTTTGCACTTTATATTGCCATGCAAGCAGTTACTGATGCAATGGAAAATTACTAATGATGGTCTTTGTAATAGTTGTAAAGTTAGGGAAGATTATGAACATTTTTTCTTGTCATGCAATTATAAGAACTTTTGGCAGAAAATAAAAGAGTTGTTAAAATATCTCCCTATTGGCGAACATGTTATAAGCTTAAAATCTTTTGTGTTTGGATATAAAATAAATGATATTGCTTATTATGGGCTAAACTTTCTTTTAACAATAATCTTTTTTTCAGTGTACAAGGCATATTTTGTAAGCAATCAAAAAGAAAAACACATTGATATATTCTGTATATTCAAACATGAAGTAAAAAAAATATTGAAATTTTCAAATTTAGAAACAAAAAGCCAAACAGCATACTGCTGAAAGTAATTCATTTTATCGAATTGTTATAAAAGGTAATTTTAAACTGTAGGTAATGTGTATCTGTATGTAACACAAAGAAACAAACTCGCAAATTTCAATGTCACATGTTGTATCGCCTTTCATCCCAAGAATTCATCTAACTTTATGTATTCACTCTATATATGTTCGATACCTACCACTAAGTAAATTTTTTCTGTTGCACATGCGTATGTTTTGATGAATATCATTATCACTTTCAATACACAACTTGGTTGCAATAGCCACTACACGATTATTGTAAATAATTCTAACGTAGTCAAATTCGGTCACAAAGTATTCCGGACATAAATAGTAAATAATAGCTGAACATATCTGCGACTTTGTTGTTTCTTTTTTTTTTTCTTTTTTTTTGGATAATATGTATTATATAATTAATACATTAATATTGTAATTTCTATATGTAGACATTAACATTAATTTAAGTAATTTACTAGACATTCTCCCTTGATATCTAGTAACTAATTTCACAGGGAGACTTGGCCAATGCCGTAATCAAGTTAATTGTTGAAGCAGCAATGAAGTGCAATAAAGTTGTTATGAGTGTTAAAAGAAAAAAAAGAAAGAAAAACACGTTAAAGGTGATACAGGACAAATAACCAAAAATATCTAAACAGAAAAGCCAAAATTCAGCTAGGGATAGAGCTATGCATGAGGGAGATAATCCTTAGTTTTGAACATTTTTTAGAAAAAAAATTAGACATTGCAAGTTTCCATACATTCGGTTTTTGGGTCAGTAACAAGTACTGACTACCAGGTTGGTGAATACCCTCGGGGATTAACAGTCCACCACCCGAGGCATCGGCCCAGTGGTAGTAAATAACAAAATTCCAAAGTTACTGTTATGTCTCATCAGTACAAATCAAACCAAAACATTTGGAAGTCCATTAACGATAAAACCTGTTAAAGCTGATAGAGAACAAATGATGAATGAAAGTATGTATCCAAATATAACCAAAATATGCAATTGAATGAATAAGTAGTTTGACCACCAACAACGAACACAAGAATGCGCGAATTTAAACTTGCTTGAAATAGCAAAAAGAAAACACAACGAGGAAAAAATCCGGTTTACATTACTTGTTTGATTTTACAAGAATAAAAAGCTTTGTCTTTTGAGTTAGTTCAAAATCTTAAAAAAAATAAAGTATTCCAGCCGTTACTCATAAAGTATTTTATGCTATAGTTTTTTATCCTCTTCTGCATCTTACATCACAAAGAAAATTTGATGAAAAATGTCTATATAGAAATAAACGAACAATTTAAGAAAGCGTTGCTTCTATCCATTGTCAGAAAAATCAAAATAAAAAAGATCCCTTATTGCAAACAAAAACGTATGACACGGACTCATTGTGAGACGTGCCAGTTCTTCTGTGTATTATTATTATTTTTTTTAATTTCATGTATGTTATATTCGTTGGATATAAGCTTGAAAAGTGTAGAAAAAAAATTCAATCTACATATATTTACATGCCAATACCAAAACAACAACTAAAAATCATAAATCCAGAGTGCATAGCAATATAAGAATCACATACGGACAAAGAACGTAAATGACAAGGACAAACAAATAGAACAAAAAATTCCGACGTCACAAAAATAAATCACNCCCCCCCCCCGCCCCTCCAAAGAAAAAAAAAACTTAACAAAGAGAATAATGCAGGACAGTGTTTCTTGAGTATGAAATTGATCGTTTGCAGTTTTTCCTAGTACACAATTCCGGGGACATTTGCGAAAGTATTTGTTGAAACAGAGCTGTACATTTTTAACTCCATATTTTTCTCTTACTGTTCTAAATTTTATTTTCTTACTTAGAGAATCCTGCTCATTTACAAGAAGGCAACATGGAATACGTAAATTCAATCACGAGCCATAATCAAGCATGCAGGGTACTCCGTTTCAAAAAACACAAATGAAAAGACAAGATAAACCAATAAATGTTGTGCAACCGGCCTCATATTCGCAAGAGCAATAGCCACCCGATGGCTTAAACCGATGTTTTAGGAGATGCTTCCTCTACCGGTGCAACTGATCTCATCCATGTTTTTTAATTGGGTCCATGTTGTTCATTTTTGTAAATGTGCGTGTCTTCATTTTCTTTTCTGTGCCGTGCTCATGTTATGCCTTTGTTTCTTTGTTTTTCCGACGTTGCCACTGTCCTTGGATTGTACTATTTAGACTGAAGGTTCGGTTCTCACTTACTTTTTGGATACCAAAATCCCTCTCTCAATCCTTCTTTTCTGTGATATAATAATAATAATAATTTCAACTCTATCTGGCAAACATCATCTTTTTTCTTGAACCAAAAAATTATGAGACAAATTGTTATTAAAAGGAGTGCTTACGGGCCACGGAGCCCAGTCTGCTTCATTGCAAAAGAAAAAACAAAAATCAAATTTCAGTCTAAAACGGTTTTGATGAAGAATCATCGCAGATTTCAGTAGAAATCGGTTGTATAGTAAAGTAAGTGAGAACCGAACCGTCAATCCAAAAGCGAACAATCCAAGGACAATGGCAACATCAGAAACAAAAAAAAAGGGAAAAAACAGAGACACAACATGGGTACGGCACAGAAAAGAAAATTGAAGACACACACACACAAAGATGAACAACACGGACCCAATAAAAAACCATGGGTGAGATCAGGTGCACCGGTAGAGTTGGCATCTCCTGCTTCTTATAAGACACCCGCCGTGTTGAACATGTCAAATCCGGTAGTAAAGTCAAATCCGGTAGAGGAAACAACAATTAATCTTTAAAGGACAAGATCTGTTGTCATGTGGGAAACAGATATCCCATAGCGGTCCACAAGATGGTGATGTCGACCGTAAAACTTCTGGAGGGATGACTTCAAGTTTTTGGTGACATACCCTTGTTGAAGTAGCCTATTTGTGACCAACCGGGCTCTATCAAGGAAGTCAATGTATCGAACACGGGCTCTTGAATAGCGAATGAGCTGGGAGATGTAAACTCCATATGCCGGCGCTGTTGGGATGTTGCTACAAAGAAAAGGGAAGTTTACTATTGGAAAGGTGAAGTCATCGCGTTTGTCGTACAGCTTAGTTTGAAGTCTNTCACGTCCTTGTTTTGTCTTTGTTTTTATCTGTAACCGTTTTTGCGGTGTCTTTGGAATTCGATTTTTGTCGTCGTCGCTTTCTTTGTTCCTTCGGTAGTCTACTGCCGTTGTTTTTACTTCTGAAAACATCTTAGTGGTCATTTATTACCCCCTTCTTTCTAAGAATCATAAAGAAAAGCTAACCCAAATGAATTTAATTTTAGCATGTTAAAATTGATTTGTTTTTGCATGTTAATGTTTCGGCTACTTTTGTTTCCAGATTTTTGTGCACTCTAGCAGATCTTTTAGTTTTGTAAAATTTTCGACATAAGAAGTATGGAATTACTGATTCATTGCTGTATTTACTTTTAAATTTGTTCTGTATTCAATGGTAATATGGAAGTTTCATTGCCAAGTGAGAAATAATGTATGTCCCTTGTGATACTTTGAATGTCCATCCTTTAATTTCAGCTTTCGCTACATAGACGATGTATTTTCTTTTAACAATCCAAAATTCAAGAAATATTTACACTAGATCTATCCCAATGAGCTTGAAATTAAAGAGACTACTGATACACCTACTTCAGCTTCGTAAATGAACGTTTGAAATCTAAGCTGTATGACAAACGTGATGATTTTAACTTCCGAATTGTGAACTTTCCCTTTCTGAGCAGCAATATACCTACCTCTCCAGTCTATGGAGTGTACATTTCGCAGTTGATTCGTTACTGTCGGGCATGCAGTTTATACAGTGACTTTTAGTTAGAGCAAAAACACTCTCCCAAAAGCTGCTTAGTCAGGGATTTGTTCAGCCTTTGTTACTTTCATCCCTTCAGAAATTCTATGGCCGTCACTATGACACCATTGACACATATGACGTGTCTGTGTCCCAAATGAAAACGGACATTTTCAGCTAGATTTCACGTCTTCACGGATTTGACATAACCGGATTTGACTCAACCCTGGATTGACTCACTGATAGTGTGACGGGTGCCGCTAGCGGAGCAGGACATGCTTACCTTTCCGGAGCACCTGATGTCACTCCCGGTTTTCATGGGACTTCACACTGTGAGTGCCTTAGTTCTTAATGTCATCTTTTTATTTCCGTGCATTGTAGCTGTCTCACGTCCTTGTTTTGTCTTTGTTTTTATCTGTAACCGTTTTTGCGGTGTCTTTGGAATTCGATTTTTGTCGTCGTCGCTTTCTTTGTTCCTTCGGTAGTCTACTGCCGTTGTTTTTACTTCTGAAAACATCTTAGTGGGCATTTATTACCCCCTCCTTTCTAAGAATCATAAAGAAAAGCTAACCCAAATGAATTTAATTTTAGCATGTTAAAATTGATTTGTTTTTGCATGTTAATGTTTCGGCTACTTTTGTTTCCAGATTTTTGTGCACTCTAGCAGATCTTTTAGTTTTGTAAAATTTTCGACATAAGAAGTATGGAATTACTGATTCATTGCTGTATTTACTTTTAAATTTGTTCTGTATTCAATGGTAATATGGAAGTTTCATTGCCAAGTGAGAAATAATGTATGTCCCTTGTGATACTTTGAATGTCCATTGTGTTACTTTTCTAAATTGTCGCTTTTGTTGATGACTTTATAATGTTTCAAAAATCCTTACTATTGTGAATAAAGAATGGTGTTCCCAAAAAGATGAACTAGAAAAGTATTTTGCACGAAGTGATTACATTTGTTTTTGTTTTCCTCTCAACATGGTTGCTTAGAACATACTTGTTGCCCTGATTTTACGAATTCGATCACTAGTGTTACGTAACACAAGGGACGGAAACACGAGGGACATATTCATTATTAAATCCAATTTTATTCGCAATGTATGTTCCCTTGTACAACGGGTCAGATTGTTCTGCAAAGCAAATTTACTAAATACAAATGGTGCTAAATAAATACATTGTATAAAGAAATAATAGAAAATGCAGTAACAACAGGGACAGAAATAAAAATTACGGTGTTACCCTGCACGCCTTAGAGGTAGATTTTTAGGCTTGAACAGCATCATAGTGCTCAATGGAATACTCAATACTTCAAAGATGAAGTAGTACTTCAGGAACGCACTTAGTTAATCAGTAAGGGAAATAACCAATTACACTGTTACAGTAACACAAGGGGCACGGCCAAAAGCACACATGCTTCCCTGTATTTCTTTCCTAGAATATGTACGTGTTTGATTTCGTTTATGTATTATTTTACAAGCAATTATTTGATAGAAAATTTGGAATTCAATTGTCTTTTTTTAAAAGATATCTTGACATATCTCTGCTGTCACGGCGAAATCACAAACAGTTTTTTACCAAAATTGCCACCTTTGAAGTCAGATTTAACAGACACAAAGGGATTATGTTTTGTATTACAAATCACTCCATATATTTCCAATATACATCCTGAAATTTTACAGAGTGAACAAAAATACCCTATATAATGCATACAATCGAATAACACAAATATCGACAATTTTTGAGAATGACCCATATACTACTTAAAAAATAGTATGACACCCGCCAATAAAAGAAAAAAAAAGTCAGGCGATCAATTTCAGGATGTCATCAAGAAATCGTAGATCTACTTTTCAAATGTTTTGACATATTCTGTCAATGTCAGTGTCTGCCTTTTTATCATAATAACCAATTATTGCGATGTCAAAAACAATTGTGTTTTCATAATAACAATAAAATATCATGCCGACCTCGGTACAAATTCATAAATTAACGTGTACATGTACGTTATTTCGTAAAAAAAAAGTCCTTGATCTTATATGATGTATAGGATATCGCTTAAAATACCAGATCCTTTCATTTTGGATTAAATAATGTGAATGGGATAAAAATAAATTGCCTGGTCGGTAACTATTGCAGGCAACTATATTATGAACTGCTTTTCTCTAGGCAGTATCTATATATGTCGACGGGCGGATAGAGTTTCTAGCTTTTATAAATGCTAAACGTCTTGCCATTATCCATTTTACTCTTTTTAAGTATCAACACCGGTTATTCCTCTAAGTTTTTTTTTTTCTGTAATTATGTCCTCTTTTTTTTTTGTATTTATTGGCCTATTCTTGTTCTGTTATTACTGCGATAATGTCAAAGGACAAAAAACGATAGGTTTTCAATCAATCAATCAAATGTAAAGTATGATAACAAAGGACATCTAGGGCTAATAGCTAAATACCGAAGTTGCTGTCAATTTAGATTCTGCATATGCGCATTTCGACAACTTATGTCTCATCAGTGCAGAAAAATCTAGACGTTTGGAAGATCATAATCAAAAATATTTAAAAACTGATAGAGAACAAATAACCAATATGATCTAAATGTAAAGCCAAAATCTAAATATTACATCCCGACCGATTTTCCTAATTATTGATCACCAATTTTGATCAGTATTTCCTTTAACCAGTATTACAGCAGATTTATGCAAGTATGTAGCAAGTAAATTACCTAATTTGCCGACTAAGCTTGATTTATAGTAAGGTTTACCTATGTTTGTATATTGCTTTGAATAATAAACGCATAAGTTCAATCAGAAACCATATTTAATTGACTTCCGTTACCTAACAATGGTAGTCACAAGTAAATTAGTGGGTCTCGATGGGGTATAAGCGGGAAGCGGGATTGGCCTTTTTAAGTAAGCGGGAAACGGGATCTTGGCAAAAAAGTGCACGTGAAAATGGGAAAGATGTCGAGCATGAAGCGGGAACCATTGAAAATTTGGCCCGTGAAACCGGGAAAAACCGACTCTTTAAGAGTCTTTGTTAAATATTTTCCAGCCCGGGAAACGGGAAAATGGATAAAAAATTGCCGGGATTTCGGGAAAGGGACCCCCCATCGAGGCCCCCAAATTAGTCTATTGCTAAATGTATTAAAAAATAAATTTTCAATTTGTTTGCAATTATTTCACAAATATTGTGCATTAGTTTTTTGGGGATCGTGAAAATATGAGTTTATTTCCTGCAAATAAGTGTGAGTGAAATGTGAATTTGGTTTTTGGGACATAAAAATAGGCATGGAGTCATAAGAGACATCTTTCTATGTCTTTGAAAATTTTGACTGTTTCTTCAGTTAAATAATATATATGACAGGGACTTTAATCATTTTTCAAGATGTGAATGTAGCTTGAGCATCTTGAATATTTAACTACATTCATCAATACACATCATTAGGCCCACCCACATTACGCAGAAAGTTGGCAAAACTTGAGGAGAAATGGTTATTATTGCTGCAGTGAAGGAAGTTGCAAAACTTTTATTGTAATGAAGTCAAGATTAACACCCCAAGCTTACACAAAGTGTTAGATTCATTGATGTGAAAAGCCTACATTGTAGATATATCAGACGTGAACACCTGACAAATGTATACAATGATGTTTTTGCACAACGGCGGGTCAGTGAAAAGTAGAGCTTGGGGTGTAAATCTTAATGTCAGTAAACTGAAAGTTTTGCCACTTGCTTGACCGCAGCAATAAAATCTCCTGTAATTGCGTTTGGATGCAAACACAAGTAGTCTCCAAACGAACTCTTATATTAGACATGAAAGGCTTAAGGTTAGCTCAGGATATTCTACAAGCACTTTCTGTATCTAAAGTGAAGTTTCATCAAGTTTCGATCAAGAAATTGGTATGACAAGATGGATATGGAAAACAGAAGAATGAATAGATACATGTATACATAATTACATCAGGAGGCTTAAAAGAAATTTTCCAAAACGAATCCCCAAAATCAGACTTCATTGCAAAAATGTTCTTAAAGATGTTCGCTGATCAATTTGAAAATAGATAGGATTTCACATAAATGTTATTTTTTGTTAGTAAACTGAAAAATATTTGAGCAAAAATGAATATTTGCATTACAGCCACATCCTATCATACTTTTGTCATTGAATTAATGTTACTTAAAAGGAAAACATAAATTTTAATTGAAAAATAAGTCTTTTGCCACCAACCCAAAATAAATTTTAATTGAAAAATTACTCCATTGCCACCTGCCAGTGTCCCTTGAGTTACTATCAGGAAAAATGATGAAAATTACGTTCAATGTTATTAGAATATTCCATTTTAACTCTCTTGATAGAATGAACAAATAAAAGTTACTGGTATAAAATGATATTGTCTCGATTTAGTTATTTTACATTTGTTTTTGAATTGCAAGTCTATTGCGTACACGAACAGCATTAGACCTTTCAAACTTTTACAATTGATTTATTGATTTATTAATTATTTTAATATTAGAAATGTGTTATTCAATCGAACATTAGGTAACTCACCTCTTAATTTTTACCATTTTTTCAATTTTTGGTATTTATTGGCCTATTCTTGTTCTGTTATTACTGCGATAATGTCCAAGGACAAAAAACGATAGGTTTTCAATCAATCAATCAAATGTAAAGTATGATAACAAAGGACATCTAGGGCTAATAGCTAAATACCGAAGTTGCTGTCAATTTAGATTCTGCATATGCGCATTTCGACAACTTATGTCTCATCAGTGCAGATAAAATCTAAACGTTTGGAAGATCATAATCAAAAATATTTAAAAACTGATAGAGAACAAATAACCAATATGATCTAAATGTAAAGCCAAAATCTAAATATTACATCCCGACCGATTTTCCTAATTATTGATCACCAATTTTGATCAGTATTTCCTTTAACCAGTATTACAGCAGATTTATGCAAGTATGTAGCAAGTAAATTACCTAATTTGCCGACTAAGCTTGATTTATAGTAAGGTTTACCTATGTTTGTATATTGCTTTAAATAATAAACGCATAAGTTCAATCAGAAACCATATTTAATTGACTTCCGTTACCTAACAATGGTAGTCACAGGTAAATTAGTGGGTCTCGATGGGGTATAAGCGGGAAGCGGGATTGGCCTTTTTAAGTAAGCGGGAAACGGGATCTTGGCAAAAAAGTGCACGTGAAAATGGGAAAGATGTCGAGCGTGAAGCGGGAACCATTGAAAATTTGGCCCGTGAAACCGGGAAAAACCGACTCTTTAAGAGTCTTTGTTAAATATTTTCCAGCCCGGGAAACGGGAAAATGGATAAAAAATTGCCGGGATTTCGGGAAAGGGACCCCCCATCGAGGCCCCCAAATTAGTCTATTGCTAAATGTATTAAAAAATAAATTTTCAATTTGTTTGCAATTATTTCACAAATATTGTGCATTAGTTTTTTGGGGATCGTGAAAATATGAGTATTTTTCCTGCAAATAAGTGTGAGTGAAATGTGAATTTGGTTTTTGGGACATATAAAAATAGGCATGGAGTCATAAGAGACATCTTTCTATGTCTTTGAAAATTTTGACTGTTTCTTCAGTTAAATAATATATATGACAGGGACTTTAATCATTTTTCAAGATGTGAATGTAGCTTGAGCATCTTGAATATTTAACTACATTCATCAATACACATCATTAGGCCCACCCACATTACGCAGAAAGTTGGCCAAACTTGAGGAGAAATGGTTATTATTGCTGCAGTGAAGGAAGTGGCAAAATTTTTATTGTAATGAAGTCAAGATTAACACCCCAAGCTTACACAAAGTGTTAGATTCATTGATGTGAAAAGCCTACATTGTAGATATATCAGACGTGAACACCTGACAAATGTATACAATGATGTTTTTGCACAACGGCGAGTCAGTGAAAAGTAGAGCTTGGGGTGTAAATCTTAATGTCAGTAAACTGAAAGTTTTGCCACTTGCTTGACCGCAGCAATAACATCTCCTGTAATTGCGTTTGGATGCAAACACAAGTAGTCTCCAAACAAACTCTTATATTAGACATGAAAGGCTTAAGATTAGCTCAGGATATTCTACAAACACTTTCTGTATCTAAAGTGAAGTTTCATCAAGTTTCGATCAAGAAATTGGTATGACAAGATGGATATGGAAAACAGAAGAATGAATAGATACATGTATACATAATTACATCAGGAGGCTTAAAAGAAATTTTCCAAAACGAATCCCCAAAATCAGACTTCATTGCAAAAAAGTTCTTAAAGATGTTCGCTGATCAATTTGAAAATAGATAGGATTTCAAATAAATGTTATTTTTTGTTAGTAAACTGAAAAATATTTGAGCAAAAATGAATATTTGCATTACAGCCACATCCTATCATACTTTTGTCATTGAATTAATGTTACTTAAAAGAAAAACTCGACAATCACAACATTCAAATATCGGTGTGAGTTCTCGTTTGTCCGAGATGAAAATCACAAGCTCGGACGGATAGAAAATGTTATGTTTGTACAGAAGAGTTCTGGAATTCCATATGCAGTTTTTTTGGTATGTTGTTATTTGCACAAAACACCTCTCTTACTTTCAGGAGTCCATCAAAAGGAAACTTGAAACTGGAAATGTGAAATCTGTTGAGACATTACATCAAACTGAGAGTGCTTATGCTCATTAATGCGACCCATACGTAATGCCTCTCAATATGTTGTGGTGATGTTCATAGTGTTTCCGAGGGGCGAAAGTAGCAAGGGGTGATCATATCTGCGACGTTGTAGTTGGTTTGGTTTGGGTTTCAAAAAGTCATTATACAAATATATGCTTGATAGTACAGAATAAAAATTGAAATGAGAATTTAATACATCGAAGATTTGGACCTACTAATGCTACGAAAATGATAAAAAGTAGGAAATCAACATCATAAGTTCTAACCATGACTTTTTTCTCTTTCAAAAAGACCGACAGAAAACCAAAGGATCAAAGGATTATTAAGTTTCAAATATCGAAGTCCAAGGACGTGTGTGGCCAAAACGAGAACTTAGAAAATACAGAAACAATTGACGTGTTAGACCATTGAAATCTTACCCGAGGGTGTCTGAGATTTCTAAATCTTGCATTTTCAACGGTGTTTGATTGTTTTTCTCACAATTACAAGAAAAATACAAGATTCTCACTTTTAAGACAGAACAGTTCCTGTTTTTAGCGGTGTGAGATTTTTTTGTCTGGTACCCCCGGTACAAGACAGAATTTACTACGCAACGTATTCTGACGTCATTGATGTCGCTTAGAAATGACGGATGACGGATGACAAGAACGACATGGTGGTGAATAAATCGTAGTTTGTGATTACAAAAGTGACAAAAAAAATCAAACACCATTGAAAATGCAAGATCTAGAAATCTCAGACACCCTCGGGTAAGATTTCAATGGTTCTCTGACTCGTCAAGCCTCGTCAGAGAAATATTGAAATCTTACCCTTGGGTGTCTGAGATTTCTTGATCTTGCCTTTTCACTAGTGTTAGATTCATATATTCTGTACAACCAAACTGTAATTGGCATCCGCCATGGCTTAGCAACTTACTATGTCGATAACGTCATAATGTATTTCCTCGCGTGAAATTCTTATCTCACCCGTGGGTTGAGACAAGGATATCTCAAAGGGTTAAAAAGAGGTACTGGCTTGTCTCAAATGTGAGAAAATAAGTTTGGTCTTAACTACATCAAAGATACAGAAATAGCAAATTGAAAAAAACATTGATTCTTTTTACAGCGAAATACGCGTTTCTTAAAACGGACTAAACAAACAGAGTTGAAACAGTGTGCACGATCTTGCCGTGTTATCTGTCAATCAATCGTACATTTGTACGTCAATTAAGAAATAATTAACAGTAGCCATATATTTATATTATTTTTACCACGGGCTGGCACTTTATGGCGAATATTTTACCCCGAGAGACTAGCGACGGGTAAAATATCACTATAAAGTGCAAGTCCCGTGGTAAAAATAATATAAATAATTATTTCGATTTTAATGGGACACTCACAAGGTTCTAATTAGGAGAATTCCTCATAGTACACATGGATGAAACATGGATGAAACGCCATTTTACTCCGTTTGTTGATTTGTGACGTTGCAAAAACTGATGTAAAACTATCAATGACGTTATCGAAAGCACTGTCATTTGTTTATGACGTTACCCATAAGTAAATCAAGAATAATTCATGGCAGGTATATGGTTATTGGAAATTCTAATATGGCTTCCTGTATTAGCTTCGTAAATAGAGTCATATCCTTCGTAAAAAATATCATGTTATGATACCACTCTTAGCACATGCGCAAAAGATGCATAGTTTCTGTTGCATATTTTGAATCTATTTTTCATTTTAACTGTCAAAATCTACCATCCATGCACTAACAAATTTTTAATTAAATTTGTTTCCGAAATTCATTATGGATTTTTTTCTACTTGAAAAGGCAATGTTCGGGACAAACTTTAATTTTCCTACTTGTGACGTCACAAATAAAATCGTAATGTCCGGTTCGTAAGCAGCGTTGGTTGGAAAGTTTGAATGGAGATTAAGAGGACATGAGGCATTTTCTACAGAAAAAATAGCAATTAAATTAAACAAAAGTAAGTTTTTATTGTATTTGTGGAAATGTTTTTGTCAGAGTTTATTTATCAAAATCAAGATGTTACAGAACCATTTGATAGTCGCTGCTCGCTTCGGATATAAAATTGGTGAAATTTCCATATTAGAATCGAAATAAATCATACCCGCCAAATACTGTATTGTCATTATAACATGGGCTTTCGTTGTTTTGCATATTTTACCCCTCGCTAACGCTCGGGATAAAATATTTGCAAAAACAACTCAAGCCCATGTTATAATGACAATATAGTATGGCGGCCATGTTTTATTTCTTAATGTAACCATGGGCTGGGCCTTTATATTCGAATTTAACCCACAGCGTTAGCGAGGGGTTAAATTTACGAATATAAAGGCCCAGCCCATGGTTAAATGACAATAACCATATACCTGCCATGAATTATTTCGATTCTAATATGACAGAAAATGGAGTTTTCCCTTCTGAAGCGACCTAAGAAAAGACGGATTTCCCGTCTCCATTGCTGTTTGTGTCTATGACGTCACAATACACAGTCTGACGTTTTCAAACAGATGCAAGTTCAAAATTCAAATAGAAAGCAAAAAGAATACACATTTACGTGTCTGAATGGCATGGATTTTGGTTAAAACTGTTCTTAGGGGACGACCATTTGATTCTGAGGGGGGGGGCCTGGCAAATTTTGTCGAGTCAGATTATTTATTTTCAACATTTTGCGGGTCAGAAAATTTATTTTTCGCCGCTCCGCGGCGAGATTATTTANAGCGAGGGGTTAAATTTACGAATATAAAGGCCCAGCCCATGGTTAAATGACAATAACCATATACCTGCCATGAATTATTTCGATTCTAATATGACAGAAAATGGAGTTTTCCCTTCTGAAGCGACTAAGGAAAGACGGATTTCCCGTCTCCATTGCTGTTTGTGTCTATGACGTCACAATACACAGTCTGACGTTTTCAAACACATGCAAGTTCAAAATTCAAATAGAAAGCAAAAAGAATACACATTTACGTGTCTGAATGGCATGAATTTTGGTTAAAACTGTTCTTAACCTCTATTTCCTTCATAAACTAAGACGAACAAAATTAAAAACATTGTTGTTTTTCAACAGGTTTACTCATTTTCCGATACCATTTGCGCATGTGCGAAATATATGGTTATCGAGTATTAAACTGGTTGACGATTTACAGGAGCCATGTTAGAATATTATTTTTACCACGGGTTTGGACACAAAGCGGTTCAAGGCCGTCATATTAGAATCATATACAATTCAATTGATCATGTTGATATACACAAATCGAATAAAGAGGGCGTTTATCTGTACGTCAATTAATTATCTGTAAAAAAGATTCACATTTCATATATAAAAATATGTTTATTTCATTGTTGAGTTATTTAGATTTATTTCGTGTTATGCTTCCAAAATAGAAAAACATTATTTGTACGATGATGAGAAGTTAATTCGTCGAAAAGCCGCTATCGAAAGGATGCAATTGTTTTAAACAGATTTCATTAAGTAATTTTGAAATTCTTGAGACAATTTTTATTAGGATTTCAGAACGGTTTATTTTAAGGAGGCTCACTCCTGATGTTATATATATCAAGAATTTCTTAAAACCCATTTTAATTCATGAAGCATTGTAGACTAAACAATAAGGTCAAAAGAAATATATAGGTCCGTGTGTTTTAACTGAGATACGAGGCATTAAAAAATGGCGGGAAATGGAATTTTCTGGATTTTCCATTACTTTTACATTGGGATTAGTTTTTTTGTCTAAAAACTAATAAGTTATATCAAGAATTTTTTTTTGAAAACTTGTCAGGTGTCTTAATTTGACCTCTAGAAGTCATTTATGAAATAAAACGTAGGGGTCCGTGTGCCAAATTCTTTAAGCCATTGAACTGGGTTCCGAACTCGGCACAAATTCAAAAATGTGACGAGTGAGCCAATTTAATTTGAAATCGTGTCCCAAATTCCTTACAATTATTCACCGCTTTCCCGTTTCAAAGGCGGAAAATATTTTAAAAACCTTTAAAGAGGCCGCATTTTCATCTTCTTGGGCTAAATTTTCAGCGGTTCCTGCGTCTCGTACCTTCATACATACTTTCCCCTCTGACCGTCAACGTTGTTGTCACTTTCCCGGCTTCTTGTCAACTTTTTTGTCACGACCCCGCTTTCCGCTAGCTTAAAAAGGACAACCCAACTTCCCGCTCATACCTCATTTAGACCAACTAACAAAATCAATTCTGTTTATACTCTTTTTTATACCGCTTCATATCGGTATATCGTGGCAAACATTTTCTACTGCATATAAAGTATGCAAGTTTGTATACATGAACCGAGCAACCAAATGTAAGCGTGCAATGAATTTCCATATTGCACTAGACTAGTGCAATTTATGACTTAAATTTCATGATGTCATCGACAACCAAAATCCCATTTTAACAGAAATTCAGCGTTGCTATACCACCCCAGTGAAACTGTACACCGTGCAATCAGGGTAGCGACTAACTGTACGCAGGGTAGTGCAAAACAAACCAAAAATAGGCATGCAGACGAAAAGTGAGTTGATTAATTTTCCATTTTACAAGGACATTTTGCTTTACTTCGATTATTAATATGAAATTCTGAGGTGCCAATCTGTATTATGTGTCAATTGCAGGTTGTTTTAATTGCTAATAACTATAATTAGCGAAAGTTTTACTGTACGCAATTTCATCAGGGTAGGACTAAGCGTACAGTAGGTAGCGACTAACTAAAAGTCGAACTCTACACAGGGTAGGATTTTAACTGTACGCAGTTTACAATCAAATTGGCGTATTATGCCCTACAAAAGTATGTTAATATGCAATTGCTATGAGCTGTTTTGTTTATTTGAACCAATGTCAGAATCAATGGATAAATGTATGTCTGTAGATACAACCACAGTCATCTCATCAAAGAGTCGACTGAATTATATTGCAGCTTATGTTTTTTTAGTTTAATTGTTTTTTATAATTCTTGTGCTTATGTCGTACAGCGATGGAAACGTGCAACGTTCATTGCGTGTATCGTGTAGCGTGCGTTTACTCGTTTCATTTAAATTCCGCCTTTTATAGATGGGTTTAACAGTTTTTTGCAAAACACCGTTGTTGTTTATTTTTTTTTTCAACTCGAAATATACCTTTTTTCTACAACCGCCGATTTTACAAGAAGAAAATAAAAATATCACCAGATTAAGTATCACGTCTGGCGATTTTTGTCACAACAACATTTATTGTTTAGGAACGCAAACCTTTATTTAATCAACTTTATTCAATCAACCTGTTCAATATAGTAAAACAATAAAAGTCTAATCAGATGAACTTATTATATCTATGGTTAAATCATAGGCAGTTTAAGTATTGCAGACACCGGTATAATATAAAATAGAGAAAAACTGCCCCTTTCTTTATTTTTATGGTTAAATTATGTGACGTTTTAGTATTGCAGACACTGGTATGATATAAAAGAGAACCATAATATAAAATAAAGAAAAAGTGCCCTATCTTTTATATTTATGGTTAAATTCTATCAAGTTATAGTATTGCCGACACCGGTATTATATAAAATAGAGAAAAAGTGCCCTATCTTTTATATTTATGGT